>JAHZMW010001991.1:0-121537 GCA_027743745.1 Alloscopus bannaensis | reverse complement strand
TCGATGATACGGCCGGACGGCCGGACGGCCGGACGGACAACCGATACAATCTTAATATATGGCTGGCCGCCATAAATAACAACTAGTTAAAATGTTCAAACCAGGGTCGAAGTGGATTCCACTTTATGCTAAGAGTTTACCTCCTCTCCACTCGTTATGTCATAAAAACCTTTGACGAACCATAACCTTGGTACGACTCTACATGAAATTTTGGGTTGATTGACACTGTGAGCGACACTCTACGATATTGGGTTCAAACGTTTTTCAACGGAAACTAAATTTCGAATAGTGCGAATTAATGTACAGGATGCGCTTTCCAACGACGAGTCGACAAACATTTTCCTCATCAGTCTTGATGACACATGCATTTTTAAAAGTTTTAGTGAATCCTTGAGCACGTACCTTGCAGTTAGGAGTGAATTATTTTTTCTGTGAAATTGCAAACTGCAACTAGTATATCTTTCAAAACCTACAACTGTAAATTAGTATCATTTGTTAAAGACCACTTGACAGCGATAATTTGTAAATTCTGGAACGAAGAATTTTAAGTTCTCTTTTTCTACCAGAGCTTGCAAGTATAAAGTCCATACTGTATAAAGGAGCAGGTTTGGACATTTCTGAACATCTAATAAAAAATGCTTGTGCCTATCAGTAACATTTCTTATGCACGCAGTACAATGGTCGGAATTACTGAAAAAAATTGCCTCCCAACATTTAAATTACTAAATAAAAAGACAAATGAACAGTTGCTATTACGATAGAAATGTCCACAACTTGACAAATTGAATCCAATAAAATTTACGCAGAATTATAATTCAAACTTCAACCTTGAGCAAATGTTATTTAGAAATGTGAAAATCATTCCAGCACATGTGAGAGAGACTGCAGAGGTTCAGACTCATCAATAAATATTTTGGCACTGCACTATTGGTTGTAATTTTTTAAGTTGTAACACTAGAAATTTTTGCAAACGTCTTTGTAAAAACCTTCATGCTTGCAACTTCCAAATTACACCTTACATATACAAACTTATCGCCCACAATATTTATTACACGGTGTTGTTTTCACCCTGGAGCCAAACTAGCTTACACAATGCAATCATCATGATGCAAAAGTAAAAAAAAAATGTAACCACGCTTAGTCGGCAATTCCTTGTAAATTGTCATTGTGTAAACCGTTGAACATAACACGAGAAAAACTCTTTAATCCGAGACTACAGAAACAAAGCGAGAGCGGAAGAGAGTAGTGAACATTTCACGGTTCTCATTCGCCGCACACAACAATATGGAATGCGCGCGGCTTCTACTTGTGGTGATTAGCATCTACTCGTACAACTGCCTAGCATCATCATCAATGGGAGCAGTGAACTTCATAAATACAGGGAAACATTAATGCTCCATCACGACGAGCACTATTATCATCAATCATCATTACGCACTTTACTCCTTGAATCGCACCACTGTGACTTCTTGCGCACAAAGGGGAGTGAGTACGAGAGTGTGTCCTTCTCTCGTTGTTTACAAACACACTGGTTCTCTCTCTCTCTCTACACCGTGAGTTCTCAAGCTTCCCGAAAAATTTTCGCTTGTTTAGGCAATTTCAGTGTTTACTTGTCATGCTAATTTTCCTCCCCTCACATGCTCTAATTAATTAGACACAAGATTGCATCAAATAGCTTCGAGCATGGCATACATTTCGAGTAGGGGTACAAAGCGCCGTCTGCACAGGCATAATCTACTCGAATGTAGACGTGCATTCTAGACAAACTCATTGAAACCCTTTTCATGTAATATGGTTCCAGTCTCCTTACCCAAACACTGTTTCGTTTGCGAAGAGGCTGGAATAGCGCGTGAATGTTATTTGTGTGTTGCTGAGATAGCCTGGAAAAACATGCCTAGCTCAACAACTGCATTCTCCCAGTCATTTCAGGGAAGATCCTTGTGAATTTCTTTGAATTTGACTGAATTCCATTCCAAACATTTAATTAATATCTTCAGTCCCACAGAGAAATGCTGGGCGAGATGTGTAATTCGGACGACTGTTCATGAACAAGATCACATTTCCCTGTCTAATTGCCCCATGTTGTTCAGCCAGTAATCCGTGGTCCATTGTGTGCACCCGGAACGTATACACGAGGTTTGCAAGAATAACAGTTCTCCGTATTGTATAACAACAACTCCTTTCCTCGCAAATGTCTGGAAATGTTGAAGGGGGAGCTATTTTGTGGCCCTCAGTGTTCGCATGCGTCTCCGAGACTTCTTGTATCATTGATCCTAATGCAATATTAATATTGATATGGAATAATATTTTCGCAGGCCTTTGAAGGGGAAAGAAAACCTTTTAAGGACGACGGTAAGTTATTGGGAGCGACAACGTCTTCACGGTAACCGGGAGATTATGTGTGCGAACGTCTCTATAAAAATTATATTATGCTCTTCTCTCAGCGGGCTGAGTACACTGTTGGATGGGAAAAGTGAAATTCAATTCTCAAGGACAGTCGTCTCCTCTTCGACGGACATGGTCGAGTCTAATATCGTCTGACATAGAAAACCTGGTGTCCCTCCAAAGAAATGTATTGGAAAGTAAAGAAGCGTGCTTATCTCCATGAGCCAGACTTGCAAATGTTACCCCATCCATTTACAAGTCCATTTTTTACTCGACTCGCACGAAGTTTCCCATATTGTCGTTTGGGAATAGGAAAAAAATCCGCATACTTTTCTCCCTGCTTTTCTCTCCGAGTCCCCGTGGAGAGAAGAAGCAGTGCGATGGATATTTGCTGAAGAGTGTTGGGCGGGAATAAGAAGGGAAGCAGTGATCATTTTATGAAGCTACTTTTTTATTCCTTCGAATGAATGTGTGTGCATGCACACCACATGCACTTTGGCGTACTTTAGAAATCTTTGGAAGAAAGAGAGAAGAATGGAAAAGTCAATTTTTCTCCGTTTACCAAGTGTAACACACAGTGGACTTGGACAAGATATCCACGACGTACCACATACACACACTTCCACACGATGGGTAAATATGGGCAGTGAAAAAAAATAAGAGCGCGTACAGAAGAAGGAAGAAAAAGTTTAGAAACGGATATTTTGCGTCTTTAGTCAAGTATATATAGTGTCCAAAAGAGACGAAGAAAATGAACGAGATTTCCGATTTATGAGGCATTAAATGTCAGCACCCAATTGTTCTCCTACGGCAAGATATCGTTGCTTGAAAAAAAAAGCAAGGAAATAGAGAGGAGTCATAAAGCAGAAGAGAAAGTGAAAGCCTACAGAAGACCAGGGAGTGGAAGGCGAGAGAAAGCCAAGGGAAATCGTATACATTCAGATAGTTGCAATGATAGAACGAACCTCTTATTCAAGCGCACAACACAATGCGTGACGTACGCCTTTTCACACTGTTGTACAACTCCATCAACAAAAGAGAAAGCAATAATGTGTGCGGAATAGGATGCACACAATGAGAGGAGAGAGAAGTGAGAATTGAGAATGGATACAGGCTGAGAATTCGAAATAAGGATATCTCTCTCAGTCTCTCCTCATTTATTTATTTATTACGAGGAGACTTCAATGAAAATGTCGACATTTTTTCTCTCTCTCTCTCACTTTCCCGCTTTTTGAAATAACTATTTATAAGTACTACGTGTATGTCTCTGTGTAAAATAATCATGACAACAATGAGTAGTGAGGAGTACGAATGTATTATGTACAACTCTAAAAAATCTGGGGGTACGAAGGAAATTAACTTTGGTGTGTACAAGCTGCAGATTATCGAGATGCCAGTCGTCCGTTTAAATTCGACGCTCGAGATATTGTACGGAAACGTACAGAGTTGTACACTTGCCTCAAATAAAAGGCAAATAGATTCACGTCCATCTTATTATAATACTGTACACGCAGAACAAAAATAATCATGCCGTGATGAGGAGAAATAGATCCCGAGCATTATGGACGAATGATTTGCAATAATGAAGAGCTCTCTCAAAGTCAATATACACGTTCACTTTTCAATAACTCAAATTGTAATCCATTGTGCTGATCATCATCATCATCACAACCACCACTTTCGCTGTTGAATAAATGTATACCTATTCCTCACATGATGCGCTTCACGTTCCTTTAATTCCTCTCCGTCTAGATTTGGATGTGAGCCCGAGCTGTGTGAGATGGAATGCAGAAAATGTGTGGAAAAGAGCTGCAACCAATTTCGGGTGGAATTCAAACAATGCAATAATGTTTGTCGAGACGGTGAACGCGACATTAGTAAGTTTTCGATTAGTCCTGATTTATCTCTTCCCTTTCCTCCACCTTTCGAGACGGACATGACTCTCATTTACAGTGCCTTCCATTCTTTTTCTCGTGCCGTGCAAATGCCAGAAACCCAACCGAAAACCAATTGTGATCAAGTTTTCCTCCATCTTGACGCGTTGCTTCCACTTCTGCCCTTTGTTGATTCTAAACAACACAACTGCATGCCGTAGTTGCGTATAGATTTGCATGTAACCATGCGTGTAATTGTGGCCAATACAGAAATAATTATCAAAATCAAAGTATTGCTGTTGAAGGACAGGTTGCTACTACAAAACGGTCACAAATCTTTGTAAATGGCCATTGTGTGTTATCTCAAAACGCATCTCCCCTCAACGCACAATATTTCGGCCATTTCTAAACTCTACACAATACAACGGCATTAGTAAACTTTCTCTGATTTGGAACAAACCTAATCGGTATGAGGCTTGGTTATCGTTACCAAATAAAGGATTTTCCTTCACTACTCCTGCAACAGCAAGGCAACCCGATTTCATGGATGGAGTTGTTGTGAGGTTTCGCTTTCAGAGACAGAAACGATTTAGCATGTTTCCTCTGCCGTGGCCACTATCCATACACAACATCAAACCGCTTACATGGGTAAACACAGTGTGTGCTTTTCAACGTTTCCGGTTTCAGCCAGTTGACTTCGCCTGCAGCAACGGGAGAAAGGGTTTTTATGTCGATACGTTTTGAAGAACACACAGTTGCCTCCCTTCTCATGCAGCGTATTCCATAAGTTGATACTCCAACTACTAATTAATCAACACTCGTAAAGGAGAGTTCACGAGCAGCTTGTAACTCTGCATATGTCTCCGCTTTATTAACTTGTAGATTACGCTCGCATGCAGTCCTCTCAGCTTAACATTCTGTTTACATTCTATTCTCACTTTCCCTTTCCTTCGTCGTTTCAAACCTCATGCTTTTTTTTCATGTTTCCTTCTTCTAAACTCAAGCGTTCAGTCGAGGACAGAAAAAAAGGGGAGCATAAGCGTATCGGTACGAAAATTCGCGTGAAATTAAATAATCAAGCTGATCAGTTGAACAGCAAATTGTTCGAGATATTAATATATTAATAACAACAAAATGCATTCTGTAACTGATAACCTCGCTAGAAAAATGAGAACCATGGGTTTGTGCACCAAGGATTAAATTATGCCTGTGCACTAAATGGAGAAATAATGCCTAAGTATGGGAAGAGCATGTAACTACTCGCGTAGGAGAGTTTCTAATTCTGATGTGAAATACAGTTTTAATCTCTTTCCACGCTTTCCAATCCTCGCAGAGTAAAGCCCACACAACACTCGGAATATCGCCAAAATAAAAATATTAATGTCCATGTGTAAATCCGGACTCTGAGTTTTCAGCGCCTACACGTTTCGTTCATGCACAAGAGTGAGCATGTTGAGCGATGATGTTGAAAAGTGACAGTAAGCAATAAGGTGTTTCACACGAAGCGTACATGCAACAGAGTTTGAGAGATCTTATTTCAAAGGGCGGTGTAACCCTCAAGCTTTCAAATCGCCTGAGCGCGTCTACCAAAATGGCGGAGAGTTGTAGGGCAGAGAGAGAGAGAGAGAGAGGAAGGGATAAATTTGTACATGGAGGATTTTTGGTGGTGTATTCGAATCACGATGATTTGGATTCAGTTGGCAGCTATGCATGTAATTATGCAAAACTTTACTAGTTCCACTTTGTAAGCTGTATATTAGGAGCGAGCTTCGGGTTGGAGGATGTCTGCGTGTGTGGGGCTCACTTGCAAAGAAGTGAATCTTTTGCGGTATACATAAGACCTTTTGGAAACTAGCACATTTCACGTTTTACGGCACACCGCACCATACGATATAAATGTATATACGATTGAAAACTCCTTCGACGATGCTCCCTCAGCGAACTATATTGTCGCACTTTCCACATGCACAGGATTTTCACGGCGGAGGTTTCCACATGTAATGAAAAGCACGTCGAGAGTGGGAAACAGATAACTACGGAATCCTAAAAAGTTAAAGGAAACGCAGCAGGTTTTGTATTACTTAAATCTCTTCCCGTCCTTCCTTCCTCTGTACTACAAAATTATTCCAAGTTTTTCCTCCCGTTTCGAGAGACTGTGAGTGAGAGAGAGAGAGGAAAACGTGCACACATTTCCACTTGGTTTTTGATAGCAGCAGCAGACACCACCACACTTCTCTCTGTCTAAGAGTGAGAAAGAAAGTAAAACTGTAGTAAAATCGGCGGAGGAAAGGATTTCAAACTTTATTACACAAATAACTTCTTATCCCAACAGTTTTGCTAACAAAACTGAACCTCAGGAAAAACACAAAAAACCACGGGAGTGGAAGGCAGAAAGTGGAAGGAACGACATTTTTTTGAAGAAGAAAAACCAAACCAGTTTTGCTAATGTCTAACCTTCAAAACAATTCATTTCTTGTGAAACGAAGAGAAAAATTATATCTCTATGTGTAGAATTGTGCTTGTTGGGCTTGTTAGCAACATTTTGACTGTTATCCTTTCTCTCTCTCTCTATTTGTCTTCTCTTCACGATTTCTTTCTTTAGTGGTGTAGCAGAGAAAAATAGGGATTTCCTCTGATTGAGATAAGTGTGTAGTTTTTTTGGGGGGTTTCCCTTAGGGGACAAATTGCAAGTTTCCGTGATCGTTCATTGAACCCCAGCAAAAAAAGGAGAAGAAACCGTTGTTGTTTCATTTTCCTCTTCCTGCTCACAAACACAAAAATGTGTATCTGCAAAGTAATTATTTTTTTCGACTTCCTTTTTAATCATTACATGAACTTCTGTCTGACATCACGTCTTTCTCCTCTCTTTCTCGATCTCTGTATAACCACAACGTAACAATATATTTTTTATGATATGAGAATGAGGAAGTAATCTGCAGCGCGTTTCTCCCGCAGCCTCTTCCCAGAAAAAAATGTTTTCATCCTCGATCTACATCGATTGAGTACAAGAAAAAAAAAACTTATTTATTTATTTTATGTGGCTTCTCTCCACCGCTTACATTAGCAGGAAACTACTGGAGATAGTTATTTGTTTGCATGTGAAGCCTGATGTGAAGAAAAACTTGAAGAAAATAAGGTATAACACATATTCGATAGAAAATTTAAAGGTTCAACACACATTCACAGCTACACCACAAGAAGAAAGAGGAATCCTTCACTTTACCAATCCAAACATGACAAAATGTTGCATTGGAAAAACTTTTTGATGCCGTATATATTAAAGAAGGGATGGCAAAGGGTTTCTTCTTCTCAGAGAGAAGGAGAAAGTAGGAGTTTGTTGTAGGGTCCACTCGAAAATGGGAGCTTGTTCAAAAACTCGGTCGTCTTGATTTTCATTACTGTAGAAGATGCCCTGGCCGCAGAGAAAGTGTGTTATTCAACCGTCGAGGAGTTCGAAGGATTTATTTAATCCATTTGCAAAACTACCTATGACAGTAAATAAATTACAGTGTGCGAAATTTTCTTTTCAACAAAATTCATCCTTCTCCAAACACACCTCCCTTTTTCCCTCAATGTGGATAACGTGTCCTTATAAATGTCTTAACTTCGGAGTACTCTCGAGCCTGTCAAAGAACTCACACACACACATTTCTCGGCGCCCGCACTTATCAATGAGAAGCAGATTCATTTAGTGAAGCACATGACCTTCTTCATTCCCAGTTTAAAACCACACTTTCACTACACGCAGGGACGCTTATGGCAAGCTGTGAACTGCAAGCGTGATGCGAACACGAGACTTGCAGCACCAAATGGATCGTTCCGCTCCTCGCTCTCGCATGTCGGTAACAAGTTCTATGAATAACCATTCTATGATTTGAATGTAGACAGGGTCGACCAACTGTTCCATCATCATCATCAAGAAAAAAACCAACTGCTGCCGTTGTATAGTATGTGTGTTAAGATTAGGTAAAAAGAACTTACAGAAAGACGAAGAAAGCAAAAAAGGAAAACTTTTGTAACATTTTGTTTTTTTTTTGCTTTTCTACGAGTTACCTTACACCATTAAGGTAGCTCGTAGAACTCCCATGTTAAGGTTCATCTGGTTGATGTTGGAGCGTAGAAATGGTTGAGACTACTTCGGCAATGACATGTTATGAAAAGTCTAATTTTCTTGCTCAAGATTTGCCAGCCCTCTACAGTGTGCAGTCGCGGCTCTAACCTCACTTTTTTGTTAGTGCTTACCACCATTTTCTTTGATGAAAGAACTGAAGAAAGGTCAAGAAAAACAAAATCCCGTTTGGAGGAAGGAGAGGCAAAGTCAACGTTTGTATTGGAACTGATTTTTTTTGTTCGTGCGCAACACACAAATGTTTGAAGAAAATGGAAGAATTTAATCCTGGAGAGTTGGGGGGCAACACAAATGTGATCTCTGTTAGTACGATATTATTGTGCAGAAGAGTTCTCATTGTAAGCAAGTGATACATATCCTGAGGACAAGACACTGCGTCATTAGAGAAGACGCACACAATTTGAGCTAACTGGCGGGATGAGTATGAGAGAGAAAATGGGAATCTCTCAATCACACATTGAAACGGTATTCGCAGCATGACCACAAGCTGGAGGAGCAAGTGAATCTTTTGTGGGCGCAATTTGAAAGGTTTAGTAGGATCCACTAGTACTGGTATTCTAATCTGAGTTAGTGTGCGGTCGTAGTGGCATTATGTACATTTCAGAGAGAAAAACAATTAGGCAACGAGCTACGAGAAAGGGAAAGAGGTGAATTTAGAAATGCTCAGTTCACCTGGTGTACAGACGTGTCTTTTTTGCCAGTGACTTCAACATTTTCTCTCTCTCTCGTTCTGTCTCTAAACTACAAGTTTTCTTGGTAGCAGCACGATGTATCATGTCTGTAAATAGTCATCATTAAATATAGGAAAAGGAGTTGGTTACGTAAGTAAAAGCATTGCCATATGTTGCATTTGTTAATTGGCTTCATGGAAGAGAGATCAGAGACGCAGACTTCAAAGGAAAACCAGTGATTTGCTTTCTCTCTCTCTTTTCTCGCTAATACTCACTTTTCCTTCATGTCATTTACGTGTTTCCATACGTTGTTATCTAAAAACTGTAATCTCATCAGTCATCTTCTTCCGTTTTTTGAAGTTTACGTCGCCATTCAACTTGTATGCACTGCTCTTCCTCTCTCAATTTGACCCAATGATTGATGTAATGCTTAAACATAAAAGGTAGCAGAAGATGGTGCGGGGTTTTTACGTGATTACTCAGAGCATACTTAATCTTACCTTGTAGGAGTACAGAGAGAAGCAGGAAGAATATGATAAGTTCCAGTTCCCCCAAAGTCAAACCACAGTCTTGGCGAACCTTCTTCGTTTTCTTGTAGAACTTTCATCAATATAAAAGGCTACATTAGCAGAAGGACACCGACATACACCCCCCAAGTGAGTGCTGCTCTATTTTACAGCACAATCCACAGGAAAAACGTCTCGAAAGCGACTCGAACACAGTCAGTGTCAATAAACGTGTTTTTAGTTTTCAGTTAAGAAAAAAAACCACGCCGTATACATCTTTTATGTGAATCACTCACGGTACGCACAGTATACCGACAGATTCCTTGAGTTAACTGCAGAGTATTATTGACTTCTTGCCACAAAATCCTTTTAGTCTTTACTTTAATATTAAATCAATACGCTCTTCTCCAGGAAGTGTGTGGAGGAAATTTGTTGGAGCAACATAACAAACCAGTTGAACACTGCGAGAGCCGCACACAAGACTTGCACCATTCACAGCGTTTTATGCAATCACCACCACCAGCGAACTAGGAAAACCTGTGAGACAATGCGGGGAATATGAGAGGGAGAAAGATCTCAATTTGTCTTCAACAAATTTGACACTTTGCGAAAGCAATATTGCCGGAGACGCGACGTACTATTCCCATTTCTTTCCGTGATGCACGGGAAACAGGGGAGAAATTTATGTTTTTATTTTTCCTTGTCTTTTCTCAAACTCCCGCACATTATCCTTCGTCCGTTGACAGTGTTTGTTTTGACGAAACGACTTTTTATGGAGCTTCCCTTTGTTGCTGTAAAAGGCATGTAAAGCTTTGCCCCACTGCTTTTCACTTTCACGCGATTTTCCTCGTCTGTCAGATTGTAGCGGAAAATGTCACAGCACTCTGTCCAAGTTTGCTTGAGAAAATCTCGGCACTCCAAGTAACTCGTCTTATTTGTGGACGGTTGTCCATAAAGATATTATTTTCTCTTTGGTTTGCGGTCGCTTGTGTTTTTTTGCTCACGCTTTGATCTCAGCGTAATTATGAGAGTACATTGAGTTGCTCACTCGTGTTCACTTCATAAATTGGCGTGATGAGTAAAAAATTGCACTAATGAAAATTTCATTTCTTCTCAGAAGAAGTGGACAGTTGTGTGTGTGTTAGGGACGCTTTCATAACTGCTTTCTCAGACGCTACACAATGTCTCACTTCCGGGGAAAGTACAACGATCCATTGATGATGATGATGAAACTTGGTGAGGAGCGGTGTATGCTAACAGGGTTTCTGTCTCGTTGTTTGCCCACATATACGCACAAATAGACTCAGGTGGCGGAAAGAAAAAGCCGAACCGAAACTAAGCAATGCTGGAGATAGACTGACTCAAGTGGAGTGAGTGCACGTCGCTTTTATCGTAAAAGCCTTGTATGAGGAGGGAAGGTGAAAAGTCTGAGGATTCAATAGAGTGACTGCGGGAAAAGTAGTGAAAGCAAAAGAGTGTGTATGTGTTGTACTTCACATAACGTAGGAAGGGAAAAGAGTAGCTCACCAAGACCCCAGTGAGAGAAAGCGTAAGAAAAAATACTCAGCTAAGACCCTGGCGTAGGCCTCCGTACGTTGAGAGTTTCAGCTTGGGGTTCTGCTTCTGTTTCTCTCGTGGGTTTTCAGTAGATGATTGAGACAGGATTTACTTTGTGTAGATTTTGTGTATGCCATTTACTTCCCATCCTATTTTTCTGAGTGGAGTTTCACATTCAATGGCAAAATATTTATGCACTAATCACTAGTAGCCTTTGTGCTATTGCATTTTAAACAAAATGCAGAACTTGACTAGAATTAATACCCACTACTGTTTGTTAGTTAACGGATGATTCACCAGTCGGGATCGAACGGTTCGTCAATAATAGTCTAACTTCAAGTGAATTTAAGCAATTTTTTTAGCAAATATAATACATCTGCTAGGTTCCTTAATGCATATCCTTTTCCCTTGGTTGTAGAAGTCGCAATCGCAGACAACAAAAATGGCCTTTCAAAATGCTAAACATAATCCTTTACGGAGTAATTGACTTTGAGGTAATATTTGATTAGCACGCTTTCAGCCTTTCTATGTACCCTAAAAGCTTTTTATTTTTTTTTGTATCTTTTAACAATTTCCTGCCAGATATTACTTGCTAAATTTTACAGACATTGGTAAAAATGTTTTCCTTATTCAGTGCACTTTTTCAATATGGCGAAATGTATGAAAAATTCCCAAATGGGTTTTGTTGTCTCTGAAGTACTATACGGTTGTAACTTTTCAAGATCTGATTTTTGAAAATTTGAAATCGCGGTGGTGAAAGCATGTCTGATTATATTACAAAGGAGTACCAACCCCTGCAATCAATCGAAAGTGGAAAAGTGACAGGTCACTTTTCCACTTTCCGTCGCCGTCGCATGTGATGTGAGATGTGTTGTTGTCAAGGGTACTTACGCGAGAACCCTTTCATATTCTGTCAATAGAATCGTATGCGAAATAAACAAATTTCAGTCAATTTTAATGCGTAGAAAATTTCTACTAAAAATTTTGTGTAAAATTTAACTTCGGAATTTAGACAATCCAAACAAGCCCGTGCGTAAGAGGAAAACAACAGCGTAAACAGGAAGGTGAACAAATTTCGCGCGCTCGCTCGGTTTTGTTTTTTCCGTCTAAATTTCAAATTTACATTTTAAACATTTTTTAGCCTAAATTAATTCTGCCAATCAAAACTGACAATACTACATTTTCGAACATCACAGGCTCGAGAGTCACTCGAAAGCATTTTTATGCATCAACCTTTGTTTTACCAAATTTTATAAATTTGATTTTGCCGTCACGCCATGAAAATTTGCGAAGTCATTTTGATAAGTCTTCAGCTTTTTAATTCAGGCATTATAATTTTTGACTTGGTCCGTCAATTTTCATGATTTTTTTTGTAAACCCACCCGCGACTCTTGTGTACGTATTACACATATCAGACTGTATTAGAATCTTTCTTTACAAAGCGGTGTCGTTTTATTTATAATTGCGGCTTTAATGAAATTTGTGGATTCAATATTTCAGTGATTTGTTTTTGTGCTATAGCTAGTGGAATAGTGACCAATTGGTAAAGTGTCATAGCAGTGACAAAAGGATACCTTTTCCATCACCAGCTGTACCAAAAACATTACTGCCCGGGGCACCAAAACCATTTTTCCTTGACAATTTTCCGCTATTTGCACTAGCGATCAAAATGGTATCCACATCAATATCAAAGAAAAAGTCCCCATAACACATGTTATATTTTCCACACCAAGGAGGCACCTGTACAAGTTTCCTTCCCTATGTCCGGAATCATGACTCCAACGTCCAGGATTGCTTGGATTTTTGTCGCATTTTATGCCGCAAATGGTGGTCCAAGATAACCAACATTTTTATCTATTATTCTATAGTACCCAAACTGGGTACTTTGGCTACATAAATATGCTAATTCGACTAAATGTTATTGATAAAAAACTATATTTAAAGTCAAGTATTTAATTTCCATCTCATGTTTTCAATTTGTTAAATTCATTGTCATTTTGGCGTTCTCACCCTTGAGGCGGGACACGAAAATTTCGTGGGCAACAATTCAAAGGCTTAGTCTTATCAATGAACCCTAATATAAATCCGATAATGCATACTCGTTGTAAATATGATAAATCAAAAAAGGGTAAAGACTTATGAAACACCCTCCGTATATCTGATCTTAACGGAATATCGACCCTTGAGTTCAACCCCAAGACCCCAAGTGAATAAAATAGAAGGTCACAAGATGTTGTTGCTGCTGTACATGGTGCGTGCTATTTCATTGGAAAGCTGCTGACTGCTAGACTTCGAATCACATTAAGCTCAAAGATTCCAATACAGCTGGAGCTGCGTTGACAGGATTTCGAGTATATTTTTATTGCATGTATTTTTTAACAATATGCTTCCAGGCAACTAATAATTGTTAACCCCGCCAGAACAGTGTCAAAATCATTGCACAATTTTTACGTAAAATCATAGACTAAGCTGATACAATGCAAATAAATGCTAGCAATACTTTATGTACAAAAGTGTATTTGGCGGTGTTACTGCATTGCCCTATTAGTTTATGACATAAAATAAAACACGATTATCTTCATAAGATGTATGCACATCACTACTTATCTTAATGTAAAAATGTTGTTTCAAATCAAGTTAGGTAATTTATTTATCTTTACAACTAATCAAAGTATTGATTTGTTTGTTAATGATTTAATATGTTTTACATGTATTGCCAATTTTTTGCATGGCATGTTGAAACTTCGGCGAACTTTGCCGGGAACGTTTTACCCAATGCATTTCTTTAGTCATTCATGATTCAAATCATTTTTATAATATTCATTTGCTTCGAAATAATTTACTGGACAAACGTAAAAGAGTGATTTCATAACTTTTGCAAATCACCTGAATATTTGAAATAATGCCTGCTCATTAATGAGAAGTAGTTCGCGGAATGGACGACTGCTTAAAGTACTGAATCTGTATTTTGCATTGTTCATTTTAATTTTCTCGTTGTCTCCATCGCGTTGTGAGTGACGAAGTATTGCAATTGTAAATTTATTCTGCCAAAGTCAATGTAGCTAGATACTACCGTTGGTTTATAAAATTGTTATAGCTACATCTTATTATTGACTGTAAAACCCCAGACTACGGCGGTGTTGAACCATCCCACGGCTTGCAACGGAGCTCAAGAGAAGGGAGAAAGTGCCAACACCGTTCCTTCTGAGCAAAACAGCGGCATCCACTGGAGAGTGCGAGAAAGTAGAGACAGTTCTGCAACTTCACCGACAGAATTCGCTTGCGCCTCGACTTGGGGAAAATCTATCCTCCAAGTTAATATTCAGAGATTCGTACTATGCAACCATACAAGATGGCATGTACAACGGGACTACGATTTAACTGTATTTGTAGATCCAGTGAGCGACTGCAATAGTAATTAAATAGTAATTATACCTCTTACTAAATTGTAAACTTGTATAGTATAGGAGGCGTAGTATTATTTAATTATAATCAAGACCTTAAGAACACACGTTCTCCTATGTTTTTAAGTAGCAATGATAAAAACGTAGTTTAAGAAAGAGTTGCCAACAACGTTTGACCATTGTACCTACAAATAATAATGCAAACCCACAAAAGAGTCTGCACATTTACCATTCTTTCAAATCTATGAATCTCTTTCTACGCCGCTACAATTGCAAGGTTTCAATCACTTCAGAAAGGCACACGAAAGCAGGAGACAATTGGCTGACTTCGTAAGTGGCAAATCTCGTTCCATGAATGCAAATGCGGTGCAGTTGTTGCAGAGCTAATACTACTTTAAGAGGCTTACCAACCACTATTTTTAGCAGAACAAGACGCAGCAGACAGACTAACATGGTTCGTGTAAAAATTTAATGCTTTGTTGTTCTTCCGTTCCTGCTGAAACATCATCTTTGCATCCCACCACTCTAATGGACTTCCACTCTAAAAGGGAATTCCCTGAGACAAAACCTTTGAGCGACCACACACTGTGGAATAAAAGTTACAACGACCGTGAGACAACTGGTGGAGTACGCACGCCAAGTCACTATTATCCATTTCTTTCATTTCAATGTTTGGAAACGTCCTCAGACCTCCGTTCATAATGTGATTCTTCTATTTTTTAGTGAGAGTGAAACGATGAGAACGACGACGAGATGAAACCATTACAAGGTTAAGACCGTAATCTACTTTTCCATTACTTGGATTAGTTCAATTTTATCTCGATATGAGGAGCAGTTCAGTCTAAAGGGCTGCGAGCAAAGTTTTTCGACATACTCGCAGACACTATACATCTCCTTCGCTCTCTGTTTTGCAAGCAAAGAGAGGAGCGTGAATTTAGAAAACATTAATGCAAAAAGAGTCGCAACTTGTAGTATTAAAGTTGGGTGTTTTGTTGTTCCACACAGTACTTGTGGCTTCTTCGGAAAAAATTTTCACTCCCTCTCACTTGCTCCTCTTCCTCCTGTTCGTGAATAATTCATGTGCTGAGAATTGAAATGGCAGACGGTCCCACATATTGGCATCAAGAAGGCCAAAGAGGATTCAGAGAAAAGGAAAGTAGAAAGGACAGAAAATGCGCTCATGCACATTGTCTTTTATAAGTTATTCAACTGGTCAAAAAGTTACTATCAAACAGATACAGGAAGAGAGACGAAGGAGAGGAAGAAATAACAAGAAGTCCAAACCGATTACGAATTTCAAGAAAAGGAAAAACTATGTTTCACCATATTTTCCGTTTTCTCAGGCTGTACATCCTCTTGGAAAAATATGTTTAACGAGTATCTCACCACACATCTGTGTATATATGCGTATCCATCGTGGACGTCTCGAAAGTGGGAGTTGGTCGGATCGAACTTCATTGTTTGCTTATTGCTTATGCACATCCTTTGTTAGGAGCAGAAGAAAGAAACTTGTGAAAGTTGAGACAAAACCACCTCGAAAACTCACACTCATTCTGTACAGATGTAAGTTTCACTTTATCTTTGCATTTTACCTTCAAGCCTTTTTTTTCTCGGAGAGAAAAATAGTAAAAGAAAAACTTCTCATTGTATTCAAACTGTGTGGTGGAGGAGGATACATTTGAGAAGGCACACGACGAGGCAGTCGGTTGTGTAATTGAATCAACAATTTACCACCCTTGTGCTGTTTCATCGTGGCCCATCTGGTTTCGAAATTCGTTCTCATCTTCCTACAATTCTTCTGTGTTTCTTTCGAGTTTTCTCTACTTCTGACTTTCCCACCCCGAAAGTATCCCTTCTTCTTTCACTCTGAGTGTGTATATTTATCTCTGTGTACTTTTTCCCTTACTCTTCATCTACCAACTTTTTTCACCACTTTGATTATCCGTGTTTCAATATTGCATTAACTTTTTCACATCAAAAGTAAAGTGCAAACTTATCAGAGGGTGTACGTACCTATAGGCAACTCCTCATGACAAGGAGTGGATCCTCTCTACTCGTCCAAAATGGGAATGGGAGTAGTAGTAAAGTGTAAAGCGTGAAAAAGTGTCGTTTCAGCTTTCACCATGAGAAAAATTGCCGAGTGTTTCCTACCTCGAGTGGGGAAACAGAGAAAATTGTGTAACTTATGAATTTCACTTAAACTCTGTCTCTCGCAACCGGATATGACTTTAAAATGAATTGGAAAGAACTACACGGGACTACCAGCGGGTAAAATAAATTTCTATGCATTTATTCAGGAAAGGAAAAGAGAGAGAGAGAGAGTCGACACGGCTTGTCTTTCTAATCGATAGGGTGTTCTCCAAAAAAACGTTCTCTAGTTGTCAAACATTTTTTTTGTTCTCCATGGAAAAAAGAGTGTTCCACTTGAAACTATTTTTTTCAGCTTAACTTTCTCCAATTTGGGGAAACTTTGGTGATATAGCCAGCACATATTTTGAGTGAATCCTTAACTGACATTTCTCTCTGTGTGTGTCGAACACATGGCGAGCGAAAGAGAGAGACGGAAGTCTAGCTGATGAGTGTACCTATATCCTTTTACAAGTTTTGAGAGATCTAGAGCTGCACAGCAGCGACAACCTGATCCCCACACACGTGCACTGGGGGGATATACCGGAATAGAAAGGTGGAGAGGGTTTCGTGAGAATTTTAAATGGGAATTCAATGACAGCACGCTGATATGAAGGATGTACATGTGTAGTGAGCTCATAAAAGGGAAGTTAGGGGAAAAGAAGAGATTACGACAAGCGGATACATCGGAGAGATGCACACACACACACCTTCTACACAACTCCCACACAGACACGTCTGGTGAGAACATTTTTGCTAATTTGAGCACTCGATTCTCTACTAAATGTGTAATCTACATGTACATACATGCGTGTATATGAGAGACGCAGAGAAGTGAGACAAGTGTGCTTTTTTCCGTTGCAGGTGAACCATATGGAAAAAGATCCATCAAGCACAGACCGCACTCTTTGCACTCGACTCTCTCTTTCGAAGTCTACTCACTCACTTACTCAGCCCAAACAACAGCCACCACCAACGATCCAGTAAATATCAACTGAAGCTGAAAACAAAGGAGATCAAGAGCAAACCCATGACTCGTTAGTGGAGGTAGGTGGAGAAAGAAGAGTAGAAAAAAATAGTGTACAAGCATCACCTACAAACACATGGAACTCAAACAAGTGTACGCAATAAGCGTAAACCAAAATCATGCATCATCATCACAGCTCACCAGAGAGTATCCTAAAGGGAGTGAGAGGGCGAGAAGGAAGAAAGAGAAAATGGAGAAAATGCCTGGTACGGTCAAGACGCACAACTTGAGAAAAAAAAAGACTTTACCACAAGAGAGAAAAAAATACATTTTGCACGCTGATGCTTGTTGTGCATTGTGTCCGGAAAAAGTTGGCGTGAACAGACGGGTTAATACTTAAACCTTGTGGAGAATAGCGGAGGAAGAGATATAGATATATATTTTTAGTGGAGTGAACGAGTGAGGGAGCCCAGAGCGAAAGACAGAAGTAAGAAGCCCTTTTGTTTCTCTCACTTTTACCATTTTTCTCTTTCCTCCCGTCTTGTTTAGACTTTTTTTCGGTGGAACACACGGTTGAAGGGGAAAATGTACATTCAGGGTACATAAACACACTCAGGGTACACAAGTGTGAAATACGCAGGAGAGAGAGAGAGATGTTGTCTAACCATGCAAGTAAACACTGGGGAGAAAGTGAAGACGAGAAGAATCAATTAATCAATCAATCATCAACGCCTAGCTTGTTCTACTTTTTTGGGCGCTGGAAAAAAATGTTCCATTCTCACCACCCAAAACCTTTTCCCCTCAGCCTTTGTATACTTAGGTATGGACAGCTGAAGAGCTTCAAGACGAGGAAGAAAGGGAGTGAAAGCGAGGAAAGAGATGTTTCCTTTGAAGGTGGTTTTCTGCATACTTTCTCAACTCCTTCGTTGTGTATATGAAGCAAAGAAGGTTTATGCAACACTTCAGCTCACCGGTGTACCACACCCTGGCGTGCCCTTGTAGTTAGGACACGCTACAGAGGCCAATTGTCAAAAGCATTACATTCACTGTTCCCTCACACTTTTTAAAAGAGTCAACGACGTCTTGGGATGAGAAATCATATATATTAACCATGAAAGTCTGAACAGCAGAGAGGCTGCTGGTTGTAGGTTAATCAGACGTGCAAAAGGTAGGAACGACTGACTCGCGACAGGTAACGCGATCGTCGTGTGTATTCATGGTGGTGGAAGTTGGAAAGCCGGATTACGTAATTAAGATGAAATGCGAGATTGGTGTGAAAGCTTTGTCTTGTCCACTCAAGACTTGAGAGTTGCACAACGTGCTCCTCAACATGTTCACCGGAGGCAAGAAAATGTATGTACATCAATTGCTGAATTGTCGCGAGGTCAACGTGTGTGCTCAAGTGGGCTGAGATGTGCGAAAGAATTCGATTATTTTGCCTTTTGCTCTTTTGTGAGGGATGTGTGGGCTGGAGATGTGTCGGAGTACAAGAAAATCGGCTAAAAGCTGTACTGCGGTGTGGGGCACTCTGATTTGATTACGGATTTGACAGCAAAACACTATTTAATAAATGAGATAAACTCCGATGTAAACGTCATTCTTGCCGGTATATGTATACTTATAATTTGATTTAGAATTTTTTTAAGTAAAAAAGGAACGATGTCGTCAGTAGAGTCGTCAGTAGAATTCTCTATGTTGGTTCGAGAGAAGCAGGTGAGTGGTACAAGTGGAAAAAGTGAAATTGAGATGAGATCTGCCAATTTTGCGGATCCACAATCAGAAACCATCAAACAGGGCTGGAAACATAGGCTAAAGTGGATTTTGTCGGCTTCTGGCTCTGAGATCATGTGTCATTGTTTGTGGAACGACAAAGAGGAAAAGGAAGGCGAGGGAGAGCACAAGAGAAAGAGATAGAAAGGAGAAATGGCTAGTGAAAAGGAGAAAGAAACAGGAATCAGATTGCCAGCAGGAAGCAATGGAATAAATAGCAGGACAAGGGAAAGAGAGAGGTAGTCGTGGAAAACGACGGTAGCTGAAAGACCGTTCCGTTGAGGGCAATCATATCGATGGCCACGAAAAAAAGCTAATGCATAGTGGAGTCTCATGAGTTGTATTAGAAGCCTGTGACAGCTCAGAAACTCTCATGTCCCGATGGCTCATAAATCACTTGACACACGGGGGCTCCTCTCCTTTCTCTCCTGTCTCTATGTGTTCCATCGTTCTTCCCCCTTTGGCTTCACATATTCAGTTCCCATATTTTTGTGAACTTTTTTCTTCTCTCTCTTTTCACACACACACTCTCTCCTCTTTCTACAAATGGTGCACTACTGAGTAAAGATTTTCAGGGGCCACACAGGATTTCCAGTCAAGCAGCCATGTAACTTCAAGCACATGAGCTTATGGGCTATATCCAAAGAAATGGAAGCCTGGAAGAAATTGGCTTTAGTGAAATAAGGAAAGAGAGAGACGGAGAGAAAAAAATAGAATGAAAAACTTTCAGCCATGTACTGTCGATGACTCGTCGCGATAGATGGTTGGCTTTAGGTTGTGAAAGACAGAAAAATATGCATATAAACATTATAACAGGAGAGTGTCGACTTTTGATGTTTTTCTCAACATTCTCTCTTCCCATCCTCTCTCGTCTCTTCAATTTTTATTGGATCAAAGTGTGGATGATGCTTGAGTAGGAAATTAAAGAGAAGCGAGTTTCTTCACACATGTACACATTGAGAATCCTCGCTCCTTTTTGTTAAAAGTTTTTCATTGAAAAAGTCTAATATATTTTTTTACACTGTTCATCCTGCCACACCATGCACATGTATAAATACACCATTGGAATTTCCTTTGAAGTGTTAAATTGGAAGGGAGAGCCGCCTCGACGACGGTAACTCATTCTGCTAAGTGTGTCCAAGTGTGTGAGCGTGTTCGGAAGATTTTCAAAAGGCGCTCGCCTTGTCCTTTGAGCCTCTGTCGTCCTTTTGGTGACAATGCAGTAATGTATCTACATACGCGACAAGCTACACACTTTAGCTTGGCATCAGGTGCAGAGTCAGTGTCGACTTACGGTTGACAACTGGAAACACGTACTGGCCCAAAGCTGGGTGGACGCATGGGTAACAACAAGGCCTTGCATATTTGTGTTTTAAGTTTTTTTCTCTCTCACACACACTTAAATAAACATACACACCCTTCTGCAAGATGATGCCGGCGGAAGAAAATGCGTTACAAGTAGAACGTAAATAATATTCGACTTATTTCCACCTTCAGATTATGTTCACTGCAATACCACGGAAGCGCTGCCACTGACAGTTTTGGCTTTTTCTTCGTTGTTCCGTAACGAGCCTGCCACATTTCAAGATTGTATGGCTGTGTGATGTGAGTAAAAGAGAGAGGGCTGCAGATGAAAAATATAGTATAACTCTCTCCCTCTTTTTGGAACGGTGTCTGCAAGCCTTAAAATGACTTGAAGAAAAGATATTTTTTCTTTTACGCCTCAGCATCGGCTTCCCATCTGTATAATTGTCACGTTGAAATAAGGCTCAACGAAGAGAGAGAGAAAGAGAGAGAGAGAGAGAGAGAGGAGTTGAGGTTACACACACATCTCGGAGACCACACCATTGCACCATGGTCTGCAGATTGGCCAGTGGAGTGAATCACAAAATGATTTATTGCTCCGTTAAAACTTGGAATTAAATGAAGGGGGCCTTGGATCAGTGGTAGTAAGTAGAAATACGGAGTGAAAGTCGCCTTCTGAGAGTGTGTGTGTGGCTCTATATTTTTTCCAGAGGTGGATAATATTGAAGGCTCTCTTCATTCGCAGAGAAAGCCGTAAGGAGACGCAGTGAACCCTAGTAAATGCGCTAACACCATCCAATTTCATGCATATCGTTGTCAATATGAATAGCTCACAGACATAATACTGCCATCAGGAGTAACTCTAGAGACTAATTTTAACTCGGTTTACCATGAAAACGGGGAAAAATGCTCACCATTCATATCGCTCGATTTCTGAACATTGAAATTTATTCGGCAGGATCTCTCTCCACCACAGAGTGGCTTCTCCCTCTGCGTTCGAAATGAATTCACACGGTGGTGTGAGCATGTGCCAGACTTGGGTCTTGTCCACGAACTCAAGAGAGAGGAACACCAGAAAAACAAGGAGTGGATTGAATGAGAAAAAAATCGAGATTTTTTTTTCTCTTTCTTTTCTTCGACAAGGTCCATGTGAAATATGTGCACCCACCATAAGTATGCATGCACACACACACATTTTACACAAAAAGTACGTGCGGCCAGAGAGAGAGAGAGAGGAAGGACGTTTCTAAAGCTCATTCTTTTTTCGATAATGTAGTACTCCGGACGGCATGTGACTTGATTGTGCCTGCTCAGCCAAACTTATACACACACCAGAAAAAAAGTAGACAACCCTTTGGAAAACAGTTTGCAAGCACAAAAAGGCTCCTCTCTCTCTCTCAGCCTTATCCCAAAAAAAATGATGCTAATACTGCAAAAGAGAAAGAGAAACTCTTTGTTCCTTTACTTTGAAATTACGCATCAATATATATGAGAAAGACAGTGTACTTTATTCAAATTTGTAAAACACCCTAAAAAGGGAAGCAAACAGAAGAAATTCCTACGGAAGTGTATCCCTTATGCTCCCCATGTTGATCAAGAATTCCTTGTGAAAGCAAGTATGACTCGGTATCTCCTTTCTCATTCGATGCAAACAATACAGTGTCATGACAGAACACACAACCTTTTCGAAGAAAGACAGGGAGCTTGAGCAAAGAATATTATGAGAAAGGGAATGGAGTGCGGTGAAATGAAGGGAATTTTCAGAGAGAATCGTATGTATTAGTCAACTTCATGCTTCATGCTCAATGTGAAGAACGAGACCTGTGTGAGTAAATTCTCGCAAAACTTCTTCCTTTTCTCCCACTCGGCTTTGTACAGTGGACTCGTTTGGCAAATCAAAGATATTGAAAATTGCAAGTGTATGACTACACTACACTTTCCCAGCTCGTTACAGCTCTCGTTTCCTTCTTCAGCTCTTGAGTGTAGTGCAAACTCAGGGCGCGCGGATGTACTCAGAAAAAGATATTCCCCCTTCCTCATTCATTCCTCACTCGAGTTAGATTGAATCACGTTAGAATAAAGGGAGATGGAAAGACATCTCCGCGAAAAGGAGAGAGAAGAAAAAATTGTGTAACTTTTACCACTTCTCTTTCTCTCTCGTCTTATATCACCATGTCACATTTCATCGGGAGAAAAAGCGAGAAATCTCATTTGTAGATGTGTGTGTGAATTGGTCGTCGTGCAACGTTAGAGAAGTTAGAGGGTTAGGCAAGTATATACCTACTTTGGAGAGCATATGTTTCCAACACTTGCGCAAATTTTTTCAATGTATTTCTAAACACACTCACCTCCACATTGACGTCGACAGTCGCCTCCAATCTCTGGAGACATGTGATGTCGGACTTCATGGAATGCACCAGTTGTACACAAAAGAAAGAAGAATTCGACAACCCCATGAATACACACACGAGACGACCAACGCAACGCACAAAACCTTAAAACATACATTCACACACAAATACCGCGTACACACAGCCTTGGAGTGTCGTTCCGAAGAAAACTTGATGTTTACAACGGGACTCCTACTTATGGAACCTGAGACTTACGGAAGAGATTTCTCAAAATTTTCATCATCCAAACTAGTTTGGCCCGGCTTTGGCACAGCAAATCGGCGTAACTTATTCTACCAAAAAAATATCAAGCGTTCCTCATGACAACGTGGCTCTTGTGCATCTTCAGCTAAATTTAACGAGTTTCTTCGAATTGGCTCTCTGTGGTTGTTTAGAGAAAATGTAGCTCATAGTTTCAGGAGATTTGGAGCTGACAAAAAGGAGTAGGGTTCCAGTACGGTGGTCACAACCTGTCAAGAAAGTGAGTGTGGCAAGGAAACCTTGGGCTCAGCAGTGCAGAAACACGGAGTCCTCGCGCGACACTCAATACTGCGATAGAAGCGTCTGAGGAATAATCTGTGTAGAGAAAGAGAAAGTGCGAGAGGAGATGACTCCCACTCAAACCAGAAGTAATACAAGCATGACAGACGCATGGAAGAGGAAAAGGCAGTAGTTGTGTGACGCGGAAGCTTAATTCTGTGGGGCACGTTCGAAATTTTCTCCCTTTCTCTTCATCTTTCTCCGTGTCTCTCACTTGGTGCCTCTAGTGGAGTGAAGTGATATGTATTAAATTTCACGATAAACTCGCTCACTCTACTCAGGTATCTTCTTCATCCTCCATCTGTCTCTCGCTCCCTGCCCGTAGCTCTCAAGTTTCAAGGAAGAAAAGAAATGTGGATGAATGAGGATGAGAAAAAGGGCGACCGTTCAAGTCACCGATTTGCACACAGAATACAGCACGAAATAAACGTGCGGCATGCCTAGAGCAAAAAGCATTTTTTTCTTCTCTCTCTTCCTCACTCTCTCTCTTCCACTTGAGCGCGAGATGGAACCTTCTAAATATAATAAAGCACTAGCAAATTGTCTGTAGGTCCTGTCTAGAGGTAAATAAATGGATCGTCTCAAATGGTTTCAAGAGTCAAGAACAAAACCAAATTAACACGAAGAGAGCTTTAGTTTTTGAGTACACAGAATGGGAGAAAAGTAGGAAAGCAAAATCGTAGCCATTCTCTTCAAAAACCTTTCCTCTCTCTTAATATTGGAAACGCGGGAGGGAAAGTCAGGAAGAATTTTCATGTAGTGTGTGCGAGCTTTTCTCTTTTCTATCTGCCTCTGTCCTTTTCGAATGTTGAAATGGTTTACTTTTGTCTACATTTTGATGCTACCGAGAGAGAGAGAGAAAGCCGTGTGTTGTATGTGTACTTAGTAAAGACGACGACACGTTTTGGAGAATTGAGTGGGATATGAAATTTCATTGGATGCACCTCTTCCCTTTCTTTATCTCTCTGGCTCGCATACAGTGCTTGCTGTAGACATGAAAAAATAAATCGATTTACGTAATGGGAGGAAATGTCTTGAAGAGATGAAATATTTACGGATAATTTAATCAGTGTTGCATCACTGGCTCCTTGTGCGGAGCACAGTGTTGAGTCGTCGGTGTGTGTGTGCGTAACGTCTAACTGCATGTTCAACTTTCACGAGCGTCCCCTTTGTATTAGATGTAAGTGCAACTCACTTTGTCTTCCGATCAAATTTTATCATCTGAATAAACCTGCCTCATCATATCTTCATATAGGGATTTGAATCTCCGCTGTGTAACCAAAGGACGGGAGAGAGTGAGAACGAGTCGTACTACGAGAAGTGAAGAGGAAACGAGTCTCGGGAAGAATGGTGGGTCCTGGTTGAAATGAAGCTTGATTCGACAATATATTGTTACACCACTCACTCCTCTTTTCCGTGGGACAATAGGTTATAGATGGTTATTAGCCAACTTTTAAAAGCTCAAATTCATCTTGGCGTGCAACCATCTCAATTTATTTACTTTCTCACTCAAGACAACGAAGGGAGGAAAGGTTCGGTTCGTGAAGTGAAAATCTGAAATGGGAAAATCATCTCTTGTCCATGAATACATCCAGGGACATGTGAGCGCACGCAATATAATTCTATACACCTCGTCCGTCGTGGTGAAAATTTTTTTTGCTCACTCTCAACGAGAAAAAAATATGAAGCATTGTTGAACGTCAGTGTGTGTGAGATGTTCCCAAATTTAGTGGAAATGCAACGCACAGCTACAACTCCGTCCGTGTGAAGGAGCTTATCAAAAAAAGAGGGAACGAAATGTGACAGAAAATGGGGGGAAATTTCAGTGATATAGCTTTCGCGTTTTTTTCCGCTCTCAAAAGGAGAAAATCGGGGGAGGTAGATGAAGGTTACAAATTTTATAGGATATCATTGCCTAAATAAAAAAAACTCGTGCATCGCCCTGCTCTCTTTCCATGTGGCGTGGCAAGTCATTCTTGTCTCCTTTTCTTTTTCCTTGATCTCCCTTTCTGCACGCTAGCTTAAAGTTAATAACTATTCACAGTTCATCCATCACGACACGACATGGCACAGCATGGCAGATATTTCTAAGCCTCCCTTTTTCTCCAAAAATGTATGGGAAACTTTACACGTTATTCTTTCCCTTTTTTCTTTCTCTCGTACATTTTACTAATAATTTCACAGATTCATATGGTCTCGTTCAAGGAGAGAGAATAGAGAGAGCGTGCATGAGAGAAAGTAAAAGAAAAAGGAGAGACAGAGAAAGTGTGTGTGTGGTGACAAATGGAGAGCGAAAAGGTTCACTGAGCTGATTCCATTTTTTATTTCTCTTCACCTGTGTGAAACGCAAACGTATAATTTTGATTCAACCGCTAAATTACGAAAGGGTGTTACTTCACTCATACCTCATACGTTCACACTACTTCATCATCATCAACAACGTTGTCCTCGTCTTCTCCTCTTTTTTCGGGATAAAAAATGAAAGTTGTATTTTTGATGGCAGCTTTCCGCATTTTTCCTTCTTTTTCCATTGCTCCAGTTTATATCCGATTGCTTTGCTGGATTTCCAGCGTCAAATCTGCAGATTACACGAAATTTGATTTTGTTCCGAATGCTCAAGCAGTTTTCTCAATTCCTTCTCACTGGCGGAGCAGTGAGCATAGTACAAGAGTGTGAAGTGTTTTATACAAGACTAATGTTTTCGAGAGTGTGTGACGAGGATTGAAATAAATGGATTTTTATGTTTTCCTCTCATATCCGTTCGTGAAATATTCATTAGGAACCCAATATGTCAAAGTTGACGGCTACGACGGCAAGGCAACACCTCACCGATTACTCACCAAAACGTAATCTCTGGCAGCAAGTGTGTGGCATAGCGAATTCGCTATTCATTGTGAATACTGTACTGCCTTTGGTGGGGCACTATGAGTCAATTTTGCTAACAATGTGTTCATGCTGTTGCATAATACACTGCAGAATTTTCTTTAGTTTCAAAGAGCCATTTCTTTAACACTCTACTTCTAGATGGAAATATTTCGGCATGCCTCATGGATTCACTATACAATGGATGTTATAATAGTAATTCCGGTTAACTTTGCAATGAATGCTGGAGGAAATATAAAAATGTCGACATGGGAAACCTTAATGTTGTGTTTCCTAATTATTATGGTCACGAAATGACACTGCTATTGACACCCTTGAATACCATTGAGTTTTCCGAAAGACCAATTGACTTAACTTGTGAGTGCGTGACAGCTACGTGTCTCTCATATTTTGTGCAGCATTACTATTCTTCGCTGGCTTCTTTTGATTCGGTTTCAAGACATTCGTTTTTTGTGTGCTCTTGACTTCGAAGCTCAGGATTCTCTACGCGTTGGTGAACGGAGAGGGGCGTCTTTTATGAAAGGTTAATTCACCAACAACACAACACGACTTTTAGCACAATAGATGTTTTGTGAAGTTGTCAAGCATTCATAAATGTTGTCAGCTCACCATCAGTTGGGAAAGTCAGGGAGGAAAGGTATTATGAATAGAGCCCGTGCTACTTCTTTTCCTACTTGATTCACTCTTTGAAAAGGACAAATTAATGAAGTCAGAAATATTAGAGTATATACATTACCCTGCGTAATTAGGGGTATGTATGACAGGAATGATGATTTAGTTAAGTCTGATAGTTATACAATCCTGTGTTCAGATTGCTGTAGAGTTTACTTCTCGTGTTTTGTTTTCCCCTTCATTCTGTATCAACGTATCCACGTCATGAGTATTTGACTGACGATTCTATTATATATGAGTTATTTAGCAGCTCAATTTGTTCGGTTACACATTTATGTTTTTGATGAGTATTGTGTCTGTTGAGCATAAAGCGAGTATACTTTTGTCTATCAATGCCCGTTAATTTACTTTGTCTATGTATTTTTTGGAACTGGGAGACTTGCTTCTTGTTTTTGGTGGTGACGCTTTTCTTAGTGGAAAGACTTCGTTTACAATCATCACTATGATAACCTCGTAGCTCAGGGCTTCAATTAGTTTAACTATTGGATCTACTACTTCACATTGATGTTATGATGATGTGAAATAGCAGAGAAAGTTTAGAACAAATTATTATTATAGTACTTTTCAGAGATTAGAATGACTTCAACTTCTAATGCATACATATAAATGTTGTTGAGCGGAAATATTGTATAACGGAGTTGTGCCAACGTGAAAGTTGAAATCAAATGTTACCTTTTGTTCGTTATTTGACGAAACTAGTATGATTGCAGAACAGAGAATATTTTAAAGTACATCATTATTTTCGCCAATCTTTTAGTATAATCACTGGAATCTCGCAGCTTTGCATTGCAAATCATATTATAAAAAATCGATCTACAGAATAAAACAATGAATATGGAAAAATTGTTAATGCTCCTACAATTTCAACTTTTCCACGTCGATTGGCCTCCCTGAATATTTTTTCTTTGGTCTAGATTTAATTATACATACCAACTGTACACCCTTCTTTTACTATGAATACTAATCAGGAGAAAATTTATCCTACAAACACGAACCGTTTTATTGAATGGCTCACAATGAATGTGAACTTAAAATCAATGTAGCACCTACAAGTTTTCTCACTACTGGCTGAAGTGACAGCGACGTGTCCTCCGTGAAAATTGTCGTTTCTTAAAATAATTCTAAGTATTAAAATGCAAATTATGTTGACACTTGGCACTCCGAATTTGCTAACCTTTCTATATCATTGAGTCAATCAAACTTCACGTACGACATCATAGGTTTTGAAAGTGGTGAAACTAAAAAAAATCATATAAAACACTCAGTCATTAAAACCTGCAACTAATCAAAACTTGCGTGCATACATCAGCAATAATAATTGGAAACTACTCTCGAGTATTCAAAGAATCAGTGAAAGTTCATTGTGTTAAATTCATTCTTCTCCACTCACACATCCTCCTGACTAAAAACGACGCCGACGGAGAATCAAGAGAGAAAAATGTGGGAGAGACAAAGAGTTCCGGTGGATCTTTTTAAAAGAGTAAAATGACAAATCATATGAAGGCAAGAGAGAGAGAAGAAAGAAAACGCTTAGACCAAAGAATCTGGACAGAATCCATGAAAGTTTTTAAAGAAAATTTCTCCCACTTCATTAAGCCAGCGAAGATTGGCAAAATGTTGTATTATGCTGTAGACATACATACACAAAGAGCGAGTCAAGTAGTCGGATGAGAATGGATGGGGAGAACGAGATGAACGAGAGAGAGAGAAAAAAGTAAGAAACATCTCCAACTTTTTTATCAGTTTCACAAGCTACTTTTTTCTAGCGAAACTTTGTCATCCTATCTTTACTAAGCTTTACAGCACAAAGAACCTCACAACGACGGCCATATATTCAAGAGAGTCTCTCTCCGCGGAGTGTGTGCAACCTCGCCGAAAGTTAAACATGCATCACCCAAACGCAGTTCATCATAGGAGTAGTAAGCTCAACAAAGATGTACAATCAGAGAGAAGGAGAGGCGTATAAAACGTAAAAGAAAATAACAGGTATGATGTAGAGACTCTTTTTGTGCTTTATTTCCTCATTAGCCGTTTGCTCCCTCAAATCGAATGGGTTACATTTGGCGAGAGAAAATTTCCACATTTCATAAGAAGGCCATAGGCTGATGATGCTCTCTCTATACGGATCTTGACTACAGTCTATATATGCACGTCAAGTGAGAGATGGATCTTTTTCCCCTTCATACAACTCTATTTTTCACGGTTTTCTCTCCTGCTTTTTTGTGGTCTACTTTGATAGGGAATGGTGTGGTACAAATGTTTTTGCTTGTGGCAGTGGAACGAAGAGAAAAAAGCTAAATGATAAGAACTTTCATGTAGAAAACTTTCTTGCGTTTTTTTCTCTCTCTCTTTCTTCTCTTTCTCCCTCGTTCTTTCAGTTTTGTTTTACAACTTTCGTGTGTAAGTGTGTGTGTGGAGAGAGAAAGAGGGAAGTGGGCAAAAAGTAAAAGGAGAGAGAGAAAGGTCTTGTACTTCCTTATTTTACGGTCTCTCTCATACATTCATGCGTAGGTCCATATATTCCGCGAGATATTACCCACTTTTGTGCATTTTCTTCGCCGATATGCACCCCTCAAATGAGTGTAATATATACTTATGTATAGGTATCCGTTTTATATGTTCTTCATCATTCGTCGTGGTATGTGTGTGTGTTTTTGGTAACATTGCCTAAAGTTGATTCTTTGCCTTTTTCCTCGTTTTGCTTATTACCCCCTGCTCAGTGGTTTTTTTTCCTTCTTGAAGAAAATTGTACCAATACTCTTGTGAATGTTTTACTCACTGATCCTTTTCCATCGCTAATAGCTTGTATACTTGTGTATCTATAAATGTGTATTCACTTTTTCTTCCCTCTACTTCGGCCTCCACGTTTCCTGCTGATACACACATGAATACATGTATACTATGCGGGTGTGTGTATGCATGAATGCATTCATGTTAAATACATATATGTTCGAATAGACACACACACATTCAGACCCACCACAAGCTCAAGTGAAAGTAGTAACCAAACTACAATTTCAAACTGAACACACAGAGAAACGCGGAGTGAACATAACACACTTTTTTCTCAACGTCAAAAAACTCTCCATATAACTAAGTTCTAGGGAAACAACATACAAGAATTCCGACAAGAGGCTTTGTATGATAATTTATGAAACAGGGTTTTTTGAAAGATTTACAGCTCTACATTTTTTCCTTCTCCTCTGCTTCTCTGTTTCTCTCTCGCTGCTCTTTATTTGGGCCGTCTTTATCTTTTACGGCGTTATACCACTTATTTACATTGTGCACTGCCATGTGTACACACATACTGTCGTGATACGGTGTAGTCGCCGTGAATGTACGTATTTGCAAAGGGAAAAAAGCTACACACATGCATTATTTTAGAGGCTTGTTCCCGTTTCGTCTATTCACTTCCCTGTTTTCTTTTCTTCTTCCTTATGCTGTAAGCCAGAGACTAACGTGATGCATGATGTGTGTGCACGTTGTATGAGGGCACATACATGAAATTGAGTCAGTGGCTTGTAGGTTGTGTGCTAAGTGTGGAAATATGAAAGATCGGAATAAGGGGTGAAACATTACCAACCGGAGACTCGTGTAAATAATTTGTATTAGGGAAAACAAAAAAAAACAGCGAGCCATCTATATGCCCTTTGCACATCTGCTCACTCTCCTTATACTTAGACCAACATGTGGAATGGGTACTGTGACAGGTCGAGAGCAACCAGACAGAGAGAGAGAGGAGAGAAAATAAGCGTAAACAAATTTCCCTTGCAGAGAAAGGAAACACTTTTTTCCATTCATTCATACCGTAAGATATGTACTTGTTCCTCTTCACTTGCATACTACGTCGACTGTGAGGAAAGAAGAGGCAGCCAGAGTCATACTGTGGAATCCATATATCGTATGTGGTGGCAAGTTTTCGAGGGAAATTTCATGTGCTCAAGTTACAGAGTGTGGAAGGAGTTGTTCAGGAAAGAGAAAAAAAAGTCAAAGCGGGTAAAGGAGAGACCACCACAAGGCTCACCTTCATTCTCTCAGCTTTTTAGCATCGTTATTGCTTTCGTTGTAAAAAGAGCACTGTTGTTTGCGAATGGGAATTAGAGGCTTTTCCAAGTCAAGCTCCTTCCTTTCTCTCTATCCGCATTAAGGGAGTATAGCACAGGCTCACTAATAGGTTTGTCAGTTGAGTGTGTACATACCATTCTTGGGTGTTATTTGACATTTTAATCTCCGCGTCTTCGACCCACAATATTTTGCGGTGTGTGCCGTATCCTCGGAGTAATGTACCTACTACACACGTCCGCACTAACTAGGAAGCTTTTTTGCTCAAAATGATAATATGGGAATCCTCTTGGTGCACAACCGGAGAAAGTTTTTGGCAAGCACTGGACTACTGCTGCTGAAACGGCGCGTGTGGATACAGCCTCTCTTTACATTTTGGTGAATGAAAGAAAAATGACGACAGTTACAACACCGTATTTTCCTCGAGGAAATCATTTTTTTTATTAATGAAGTTGTTCAAATTGTGGAAGTCTGGGAGTTGAATCTTCTGTCAATTGATGAACTGCAGTGAGTGATACGAAATCACTTATTACCTTTAACATACACGTTGTACTCGAACTTCCATCTTTATTTTTCATTTGGTAGTCGGAGGAGCTCCCATCATGAAGCTACTCACTCCGCGTAATAATATGCGTCAAGTCAAGCAGGCTCATCAGAAAGATCCCTTTCTGACACATTTTCTCCTAATTACAAAAAGATGCCTCGGAATGGAAAGAAATTAATCACCAGAGAGCCGCCTCCACGCTTTCCCCGTCTTGATTCGGATGATGACTCGAGGCATTGACGGATTTGCTTGCAGATCATCATTTGAATAAACCGTCAAACTCGGCATGCATGACTGATGATGAAAGTGACGAGCGAAATGGTTGGCTAAATCAAATGAGTAGAGGAAAATGCGAGAGAGAAAGTAGGATGAGATGGGAGGTCCCCTGTTTTTGTGCCTTTCCACTTTGCTTTCCCTCCACAACTCTCATCCTAGTGGCTAAATGAGCTGCCATTGCGTCTTTATTGGGATTCACCTCATCTCCGAGCGCCCATCATTATCATTCCAATTTTGAGTTCATCAACACAAACTCGCCTCTGCACCCACTTTTCCTCATGTGTGAGGGAACACCGAATTATTTCAGGGCAGAGGGATGTCGTTTCAGCAGTGTTGTTCGTCCCTCTGCTGGGAGAAAGCATGGTATGTTCCTTTGGTTGTCATATTAGCCATTCGGATATTAAGTGGTGATTAGCAGTTTAGAGAGGAAGAAACACATGCACACAGACACACATTGATGTTGTTTTTTTCCAGACTGTATATACACCAGTAAGACCTCCGCTTTGGCATAATATAATATGTGTTACAACAGTTTGCTCCCTGAGGGTACACGGGCTTCTACGGGAACTTCATGCTCATTACGTCCGTGTGTGTGCCTCGTACGAGTGCGTGGTGAAAGTATGCAGCGTCGACTTGCACACTAACACAACTTATATATATTTATGCTCACTACTGTTTTTATATATTAACGGTTGTGTAAAAAAAACTACGCCAGCTCTCTTTCTCTCGCCATGAGTGTATGTATCCTGTACGGTGAGTCATGTACTCCCACACGAGCATTACGGTATTGCAAGATGAGAGCAGAGAAAATGTGGAGCCACGGACCATTTAGCATTTCTTCGTGATGTTGGTAGCCTCACTACTCATTGAGGAGGGAGAGCGACGACCATGCATGCGCCTTACTTATTACCATACTTGGTACATTGTTAATGGCCTTAAATTGGGTTAATGGTATCTCGGCATTTAGCTGATCTCTCTCGTAATTACATTCACCTCATACATTATCCATAAAAATTCATTCTTTCTCATTCACTTATAATGTATGCTGATGATTGTCATCTCGCCCAGAGTCGACTACGACGGTACACACGGATGCACACATCCTATAACGACTGTGCATAGAATCGTATCCTTATTGGGAGGAAAACTAACCCCTTTGATCATCATCGTGGCCGAAGGGAGTTCTCAGAATGGGTTCGCGTTTGCACACAAACACGGTCATCAGCCCAGTGAGTGCCGTTTGCGCTGGTGCACCACCAGTAATTAATGAGCGGTGCTGCAAACCCGTTACGGCCTTACCTATACACCTACACACGTTTTTCTGGAGCGAGAGAGCCAAGTCATTTTCGGGAATTCTGTTCATTTATTTCCAGCGTTTCTTCAGGAAGAATTAGAGGGAGAGAGAGTGAGAAACAATACAGTAATTATTTAAATCACTAGATATCTGTATATAATAACGGTTAATGGGGTGATGATGTCAGAGTAATGAGATTTGTCGTTAATGTTAGCTCAAAAAGACGTGAACGAGTTTCATACACTTCGATGATGTGATGACGAGGTAAGAAAGGCGAATGAAATGGGGTTTTAATTTCCGAAGAGGAAGAATTACATGAAATGTTTGTTGCCAGCTCGCTACAAGGGTGGAGATGAGTTTGTCGCCTTTTCGTCACAAGTCGTACACTCGCGGATTGCTCACGAGAGTTGAGGGTGTGGATGAACGGTGTTTGGTGAGTTTGACAAGCGGATTTGGAATTGGTTTGCTGAAACCCTTGTTTCTTATTCATTTTAGTATTTAAAATTATTTTGTTTTGGATCCTGTGTTGATTAAAATTTTCAAAATCTTGTAAAACCCAAAACGTGAGAACTACTTTCATTTAGCGTTTAAATCGTTTAAATTTGTATTTTATGGGAAATTCCTTAAGTTGTAATGTTGATTGAGCAGGTCCCCGTGGATTTGGTGCCTACACACATTTTATACACAATCATAGTGCTTATTAATCTCAAAAAATCACCAATGCTTTACAAACACGCACATACACACATACTCCTCCGTCCACATGGTACACACCAAATACATCATACCATTTGTGTTACTTCAGAAGGTCATCAGGTTTCCGGTAAAATATTGAAGTAAGCAAACCGCAATTCCCAAGGCAATACTCTCTTTTTTCCTCCTTTCGCTCCATGTTTGCCAAGTACATTCCTTCAGAGTACTTTCCCCTCTCACGTATTTGTAAACTGGGAAATATTGGCAAGTAAGTGTACGAGTCGGAGCTCAAGTCACATTTTTTTGTGGTCAGAAAGCTAGAAAATGGTATAGCTTTTTATGCCCGTTAATGACTCCCTGTACTTGTCTGAGAAAACGATAAAAACAGGCGTACAAAAAAATATACACGAGCGTGTATGTACATTACTGCATTGAGAGAGAAAAAAAATGGAAGAGAATCCATGGGTTTGTGTATCCTCGGAATCATCATCTTCCGCGAAGAAAAGAAGGACAATAATAATAGAGAGAGAAAATGCTTACATTTTCTCCTCCCTGAGATACCACCACAGAGTGGTGATGTACGTGTGTATCCACATAATATTATACTTACAACTGCTATCATTCAAGGGATTTTTCCCTCTTCAGCATGAAGAAAAAAATGCCTCTGGATACGTAGTTCACCACGATCTTGCATCCTCAATCTCCCGCAAATTTCGCGAGAATCGAGAAAGAGGAGCTGGGAGAACGAGCGAAAGGAGAATGAGAGGAGAGAGCGCGGCGAGAGAAATCCACGTATAGAAAAACCCCTTCTGGCTCCCGTTAAAAACATAGTCATGGCTATGAGCCTCCGATCGTGTACTCCACAAAGGAGGAATACAGTGAAGGAAGTGAGAGAGAAAGGAAGAGAGAAAAAGAGTTACATGCTTCCTTGAAACGGGAAGGAGGATAAAGAGATGGACCAGGTCTCTTTCTCTACCTTCGTGTTGGATGAAATCAACGATTCCACCAATTCCTCCACTCTAAATGTAATACTCACCCAGAGCGAGAGAAGGTTTTTTTGTAGGTTGTTCCAATTCCTTCATTTCTACATTACATTCATAGCTTTTCCCATGAACCTACTAGTTAGCACCGCAACCGCGTCGAAGTCCAGTGAAACTGGTGGGAAAGTGAAAGCAGAGAGAAAGTGTGTGCGAGAGATGAAAAACCATTCCTTTCTCTTCCTCTAGAAACCCCTGCCCTGGCTGTGGACGAAGAGGAGGAAAATAGACATTGAGACAGAAAGTGAAAGAGGAATAAAGGAGCGAGCAAGGCGAAAGAAAGCGAAAGCATTAGCGGAGAAAACACTGAAGGCAACTCGTAGTCGCAACGAATAGTCTACACCGAGCATCCCGCAACAGAGAGTCAGTTGGCTTCCGCGTGTCATACGGAGAACACTGGTGCACACGTTCTGCTCTCCTTTTCTGGGCAGGTTTTGCCTCGTCTCTTTGAATCATTCACGAGATCCTCACGATAGTGTTGTGTGAGAAGTGGTGCGTCAAGAGGAAGTCTGTTCGCGAAAATGCAAGTGATCTTGTCGCTTTTCTGACTTGATTGTTGATTTCTTTTGCGGATTTTTATAAGGTCTAACCCACTCATAAAAAATAAACTACCTGTCCACCGAGAAAGGATAGAACTGTAATCCAACTCCTTTTGAGAAGAATAACCAGCAAAGTGTGGAAAACACATGTTGTGCTCGAGTCGAATTTTGCAAAAGTGAGTGTAACCTATTTTTAGAATTTCATCACAATCATTAAATATTTTGTTGTCAATTTCGTTGACAGACACATTTCAGAGAGTTATTCTATGAATATCTGAAAAATACAGGGGAAGTTGAGCAGTTCCGTGTGAACCCAACGGGTTGGAGTGAAGGTGGTGGTGGTAATCACTGAGAGTTTCAGTTTCAGACAGAGACATACACACACCTAATCACCAGTTGAGAGAGAGGTGTGGCACAGACTGTGCGGCGAAAGAAAAGTGGGTCATGTCTTTTTGACTTGGTGATGAACTACTATTCTCTCCAGACGGCTTTCCCCTCAACTTTTCCTGGACAAATTGCATTGGCTAATTTGTGATACAATCAACTGCTCGCTTTGAGTGTGTGTGTGCGTGAAAAATCTCGGCTGGTGTGTTTTTATGCAAACTAAGACGGAGAGCACAAGTGTGGTGTCAACGACGAAACGGTCAACTTACGGAGGCTTCCCAACTTTTCCCCAAAAACTTTTTTCATGTTTGTTAAACGAAACAGGGAGAAATAGTTGAAATAAGGACGAGAAAAAAGAGACAACAGAAACACAGATACAGTGTTGACAGTAAAAAAAGTGATGTGTGTGGTGTACATTGTGAGCATTTTGTAACAGCAATTCCGCAGTGTTTGCGAAAATCTCCTTTCTCTCCAAACTACTTTCACGGTTCTCAGAGGCTCAAGCTAAGTCTGAGGGCAAGTTTAATTCGTGTGCAGTACTTTGACTTCGTCATCAGACTTGCTGAGTTATAGTCTTGAGTAACGTTGTGTGCACTTCAGAGTGAAAGCCGGAGAGAGAGAAAGAGATTTTTTCTGTGTAAAAAGTGGATTTCTCAACGACTGTGTGCACTTTATCATTACTGTGTGGCTCACCAGAGTGAAACCATTTTTTTTTCGTGAGAGATGATGATGACAAGTCAGTCACTTTTTTGTATGTAGAGTGGCACACATGTATCCTACGCCAGCAGAGAAACTTCAAATGGAATAAATGATTTTATTTATAGCTCCAAGGTTCGCAAGTACTAGCTTTGAGGAAAGTTGAAGGAGAAGGAGATTTTGAATGGGTAAAAATTAACTCTTTTACTAACTAACAAGACTTCTCTCTCCCCCTCTCTCTTCCTTTCAAGTTTTCTTGCCACTCAGCGGAATTAAATAATTCATAAGAATTTTGCTTAACTGAGGAAGAGGGAATGAGAAAAAAATAGTACGTGCATGTCTCTCTCTCTTCCCACAAGCACGAGTCTCGGGTGAAGTTGAGACTGGGATATATATATATATTCGTGATGTTTGATATTGAGAGAAATAGAATTAACTCATGCCCAGCTCCTCCTCCTACACGGAGAAAAGTGGAGGATTTGTGAATTTTTAAACACACAATCAAATTATAGTCATAAAAGTCTAGTTTAAGGATATTCCAACTCAGGATTAACCCAAAGACTTATCGTGAATTCTTAATAGCACTGTGCGACTCGTAAGCCGTCGTTTTCTGGGAGTTTTTGATAATCATCATAGAGCGTATAAAATTCACGAGTTTTGGTGTATTTTTTGTTGTTGTTCTTGTTGAGTGAGTATTCAGCGTATTGCATTGTGTAGAAGTACAGAAATCCGTGGAAAAGTGTGTATTCCCTCCACTCTGTGCATTTGAGTCAACAACTTGAAAACGAGGCTTCTTTCCGGAGGAGGTTTTTGGACGACTTTTGTGGTGAGTACAGCACATTTTTGATGATCCTTTTATTTCAGAGAACTCACTCCGTGGTGGAGCTCCAGGAAATAAGGCTTCATAAAGCAAAGACAAAAATGTTTTGCGGATTACTAGAGAAAGGAGAGAGGCTCGTGTGGCTCATTAGGTTGAATCCTTAGTCACAAAGATGTATACGTCTGTGTAGAATTGGTTACAAAGCGCAAACTTCTTCAACATCATACTTTCTAACAAGGCCTGAGGCCAATGGAAAACTTTCTCGACGCTCTCCGCGTCTTCTGTAATTCAATGGCTAATTCCTTATCAAAGCTCCTTAGTATTCTCGTACACTTTCTTCCTTTGACGTGCAAACGATGAATCTTTTCACGAGCCTCAATCAGTCCTCTGATTAGCATCCGTTTCGAAGGTTTGAAAGAAAGTGCTCCCAATGTGGTGTGAGGTTAATGTATAACTTTATGCGGTCTGCAATCCTGGTTATTGGAAATTCATTGGCTTTCAAATTCTCAGGAAAGAGAAATCCAAAAGGAAGTTTGAAACGAGCTCCACTCACGAGTTCCGTTCACATAGTAACCATCATCAATGTCTTTACACAAAACAAGAAAAACTAGTACTTGGAAGTAACTTGATTTGTAAATGATTAGAACAACCAAAATGAAAATGAAAATCTTTTGAATATATTATTTTATATTATACAAAATGGCTTTTTTAAATTTATATTTTCCAATAGCTCCTTTGAAGGTGCTTCGCTCTGAGCAAATGAAATCGGTGTATTCTTCCTTGGAATTTCAAAGAACGAAAGTTTAATCTGAGCAGCAAAAAAATGAATTTGCGAAGCTTCGCTGATTCTCATATTATATTCCATATGAGCACAGTTGGAGTTCCTCCAAAAATACCTAGGTAATTGTTACCTCCATTATCTCTCTGTGCTACTGATTTCCTCTGTAACCTCAAGCTAAAGACGAACAAGGGGCCAACGACCATAAACACACATTGGGCTCATTGTTTCTCCACTGATTCTACATAAAGAGGAAAGTCCTTTGTGCACCTCGAACAATTCCCCACAAAATCATTTCCCGTCCGTTGTGAGTTGTTATTGAAGTGGACTTTTCTCCTTTTCTTGTGCCTCTTTCTCTCTTTCACTAGACTCCGTGTTCAACTTTCTTCCCCAAATGGAGGCAAAGGGCAGAAACAAAATTTTTAAATCAAGTCCGTTTCACGTTTCAGTAGTGAAAATGAGAGAACTCATAGAAAGGACTGGAGGCACGATGAAACTGACTCAGAGATTGGAAAACGGACTAGTGCAGAATACAGAAAGTGGAAACGGTTGCTGCATGGCGCAACTAAAGTGCATTGTGGAGAAAGCTGTAGGAACAATGTCAAGTGTGTGTACGTACACTAATACTTTTAGCTTTCATCCTGTCTTTTATCCACCTTTTTTGTAACCGTGAAAATAAGCGCGTGTTGCCTAATGCGTGGCAAAAGGGGAATGATGGGATTGTAGGTAGCTCAATGTGAGAAGGCTAATTATTCCATGTGTTGTTGTTGTTCTTCTCTCACGCTTCCACAAAAAGAACCAATCCGTTATAGCGTCTCTTGTGTGTTCTTCCTCACATTTCTTGAACCGGTTTCTGGCCACTGTTTCCTTGTGTTTCTTATTTCCTCATTGAGAACCTGTAATGGCAGTTTGGTCTGTACAAAGTGGCAGGTAACTGCCAACGGCAGTCTTTGCATTTTCTCCGCTCTCTCATCTCCACGAGGACAAAGGAGGGGCAGTAACGAGTTCAGGTTTTTCACAAGGTGCATCTACACACCGGAATGACTATCCCATCTGCACTGAAACAACAGCTATTGTCGACAGCCTCGAAACTTGTTTTCTCTCCCTTTCTCTCTTTTCTAATGCTTTCTCTTCTACGCTTTGTTACAAAACAAAGGGAAAGGTTGTGTTAGCCGATTTGTCGTTATATTATGGTCCTTTTGTTTCCTCATATGGAGCTGGTGCGAGGCCAGTGTAGACCAGCTTTCTCTTCCTCTCCAGACCCATCTTGTACACTCCGTTGCTGACTGTCCACCTGCGACGGGCCTCGCTTTCATTTTATTTAGTGGCACCGTGAAACACAAAAAAACCATTTAACCATGTATGTGTTAGTATTAGAAGCCGCTGAATGGATTCTAACCAAGAAAGTCGTTCGCCCTACAATCGGCTAGATTAATAACGACAAATACTGGTGTGTCTGTACTCCGGTAGAGAAAAATAAACCCTTCTGTAAGTAGCCTCACACAGAGTTAACATTATTACATTTTTTGTTGGAAACAGAGCCAAAGCGAATGATGGAGGTAGACTGTTAACATTTTACAGAAAAAAACTACGCCTGTGTACAAAGACAAATAATAGAGGAAATGTCATCGTGTTGGCAATTCCATTTCGTCGTTGTTCAGAGACGAGGGTTTTCAAAGGATGAACCTTACACTGCAATATGTACTCTGTGTGGAAGAACAAACAATAGGAGAAAGTGAGAGAGATAGAGTGGTGGCGGTGGTGTGATAAAAATGGTATCAGTGCGATATCATTAAGAAGACAAGTCGACCACCTCACTGTCGACCAACAGCGAGAGCACCATACATATTTGATGTACATCGCATACAGTGCGCATATAGCTGTGATTGTCAGCCCGTATTCTGTGGAACGTGTATGGATGTAGGACAGCATTAGGTGGGAACAATGTCCTCTGGAATTAAATGAAACAAAAAGGAGAACAAAAAAGCCGGCTCTGAAAAACGGGTGTGTATGTATGTATGTGTGTATTTGATGAGTCTTATGCTTTGTCTTGTCAACTCCTTTCGCCACTTTTCCATGATGAATTTGATTTGGGTTTCGTGGGAAAGTCAGATGACACGCTGTATTTGTCAGGGGACTTCAAAGCCTCTCTTCCTTTCACACACTCATGAATCAACTTGCTAATGCAGTTGCTAATACGCTAAGCATCTGCTCCTGATTTTCAAGGAGATAACTGCGCACACACCACTGATGACGCTGAGTGTGTGGTGAGGCAGTTGTGCAGCCCTCGTTTAGCTCACGTAACACACTTACCGTGACAGACATTTCTCCATTATGACCAACATAATGTATTTGGAGAGTACACTTTGATGTATCTGGTATACACAGTCTGTTGAGGTTCTTATTTGTACGGAGCACTTCGCCCTTTTGCATTGGAGCTCTAAATACGACTTGCAACCACAGAAAACTTGAAGCCTGTGCCTTTCTCTGCCACACACTCTGAAATAGAAAGTAGGGATTACGTACGATCAGTTTTTTCTCTTTTGTTCATGAAAACTACAAAACTGGATGCTTAATGCAGTTTTCTCTTGGACAGAAGCCTTTTCCTAGGACTGCTGATGAATTTCGGCGTCATGTCCATCAAAAACTGTTTTATCTTTTCTTTGTAAAATCTAGAACGATATTGAATCCGGGGAGAAAAGACTAGTAGCAACAAAATAAAAAAAACTACGTGTACTTTGAGGCCGACTACGTTATGAATGAGACATGCGTTGATTTCTTCCATTTAATATTTAAAAATATTTTTTGCTCAAGGTGAAAATCTATTAGAAAACGTTCTTAAGGGATTTGAAACCATTGAAATGATGACGGAGCTTGAGCAATATGTTGCTTAAACTAATATATTTTTTACTGTGATTTTACTATTTTGATCAAGTGCAGGCATATGGGTCAAGTTCAGCCGCTTGAACCCAGGTTGTGTACCGCCTACTCTTGGTCACTCTAAATTGAGTAATTAGTAGGACATTTGTCCAGTCAGTCACTGTGTTATTTAGCAGTTCTCGAGTACTAATTGTGAAAAGCCGCTTTATTTTGGAGAGAGGCCACAATACATGAATCTCCTATTCAAGAATTTGTGAAGCTCGTCGTCTGGGAACAAAAATTCCCTGAAAAGTTTATGAAATAAAAAGGATGAATTGTTGAAAAAAACCACTGGTACTTCAATGTGGTATACATGCTGAGAGCGTACATACAGGAGTAGGCCGTGCCGTTATTTTTAGTTTTCTGGAAACATATACAGCATAAACACAAAGCACACCCGTCAATTCCTGTATTTGTGTGTGTATCCAGTGCAAAATAAAATGTGCATTACATCACATAAAGCGAAACGCTTGGCAGGAGAGGAAGACGAGAGTAAAACGAGGAAAAGGCGAATTGGATGGAATGGAATACAAATTGTAGTAGCCCCTCGAGAGATTTGCGGTCTCCCTTGTAAAAGTCCTTAAGGTTGTTTATTCAAGAGCCACAACAACATGTGCATGTAACCTCCTTGCTTCAACTACTGCCACCATCAACAGCGCATACACACAGAGAGACGGCAGATTACTCGAAAAACTGATGGTTATGACGATAGTCATGGGGTAGTCTTCGCATATGGAGTAGACAACGATATTCAACTTTCTACTCCAAACAACTCGCTCACACTTTCCTCCATTTTTACGTTCAGCACACACAGGTCGTAGAACGTAGAGAGGAAGAACAGAAAGAAATCACGTTGTGAAAAGATATTTTGAGAAGAAAACCTTCCTTTAAAAAACTGCACACATCCCACAGACACTACTACAGACTGTCGTATAAATTTATAATTATACATAACCTAACGGTTATATTCACAAAAAGATATACTGTAGCTTTTGTCGATTGAGCGTGAATGGGAGGAATGACTAGTTTCCGATAAAAAAAAACTACACGCTTTGTGCAAAAATCTTGCAATACATCTAGGTAGAGAAGGAGAAAGAAAGGGTATGGATTTATTTATATTTTTTTCTTTCCTTTCTCGACTGCGTAACGATCAACACCTAAATAGAGGATGTGTCTGCATTGATTCATTCCACCTCGCGCATTCATGTTTGTGCCCGTGTCTGTATGTGTCTCTGTCAAGATTCTGCGGTGGTGGAGAAGATATGAGAATGCCAGTTGGATACACATTTTTTACGTGGAGAACATCAGGGATATTCATGAATTCACTTCTCTCTCAACGTTCACAACGGTGACGGTGAGCACGAGACAGACGAGGCTTTGAAGGAAATGCTGTGTGCATTTACATTACATCCCATTATGTTGCATTACATGTGCTTTCTCAAGTAGTTCATGGTTATTTCTTTTTTCTTTCTCTGTATCTCAGTGAAGACGCAAAGCGGAACTAGTGGTACACTTACTCTACACAATGGAAACAAACACACAACGCTGAGAGTGATGCATTGCTCAATGCTGCAACGCACATATATGCTCGAACCTTGCATAGGGTGGAGAACAGGGTGAAAGCACAAGAGAAAGAGAAATAGTTGACTGAAATAAAAATCCTTCCTGTGCTCTTCGCTTCCTCAGCCCCATATTTTAATCCAGTCATTTTCAACAGAAAAGACGAAAGCAAGCTCGTGTGTGCTTATGTGGAGCGAGTAAAAAAGCATTTATTTTCACCAAACGATGACACAGTCAGGTCAACCAGGAAAAAAGAAAATACTTGATCTTTTTTTTCTTTCCTTTCTCCACGCGTACTTTTCTCTCTTTTGTATCAAGCACACTCACCCAAGAAATGTTTTTTTTCTTTGGTTTTTGCATCATTGAATCTAAATAGCTCCTTTTCTCTCTCCTCTCTTTCTTCGTAGGCCCGTATATGTTTGGTGAAGCTCACTTAGCCACTTTCCTTCGGTTCGTGTAGTATTTTAAAAGCAAGAAAAAACCGATAATGATGTTGATGCTCAAGCGAAGGGATATCAGTGTAGCGTGCGATGTGCTTGGAATATCAAACAGGCTTGACACAATCTACACACACAGAGAGAGCAAGTGAGAGAATGCTCTTTCCCTTTGGTTGTGATATGCAGTAGAGAAAATGCCAAGCATTGAATATCCAATAATGATATTGCACAACACAACACACGAGTAACTCCTTCGCTATTTTTTTCCTTCTCCGTCCTGTCTCAGCTCTGTTTTTGGCTGGGAATGCGTAAAAAAAATTCAAAGAAAAAAGGTTTCCATTCCGGAACACTGATTCTGTATTTGCAAACTCGATCTATAGATATATTTTTTATCAAAGTATAAAATTTCTAGTCTGTGTCGTAATTTGTATGGAGGTAACACAAACGCTTTTCGCTCTGGTGTGAGAGGAAAAGAAAAGTGAAAATCTTGTTCAGACGATGTCAGACAGTGAAACCCAGACTGGCTGAGAGAGTTGTAGTTGTGTTTGCAGAGAAGGAGAAAGACGGGTCATCATTTGGATGAACATACCTAAACACAAATTCTCCATTTTTGGTACCATTACACTAAAAGATTATGATTTCGATTGACTTACGCTCTCCTCGTAACAGCTCACGAAGCACAAACGTGAGAAGGGGAAAGGAGCGGTTGATTCTCATTGAAATAAGAAGCCCAAAAGAAAAAGAAAACGCTGAGTACCCAAACGTGTTGGGCCGATGCTCCCGATTCCAGCTGTACTTCTCCCCGTTATTATCACGAAGAAAAATGGGAATAGACGTTCGACGTTCGGCGATACAAGTAAAAGTTGAAGGCCACACGTATTATAATGCAAATGGTTGGAACATTTATGAACCACACGAACGAGGAGAGTCGATACTTTCCCCAACTCTAACGAGTGAAAGCCGCTGGTGATGGCAGGATTTCTTTTTGTCTGCGATATCAAACAACAACCACCAGTAAAGGTCATGGCTGAACAAATAACAGTGTATAAGGTTATCACTGCCGTATGATTTTATTTATTCATATATTCGAGAGACCTCCATTCGCGAGGCGAAGGAGTATCAAAAAATGTGTACGGACCCATTGAAAATTACAGCTTTAACCTCATGACTTCGTGTGGTGCACTGTGAAACGATATAGCCCTTCATTTGTCAATCTTTTCACGGTTGACTACAACCGCTTGTGGGGATGAACGATTCCATAAGTGTCTGAAACAGGAAGGGAAAATGGAGAGCGAAAAGGAGGCAGGGGCAGATGGGATATTATATATTTTTTCTAACCTTGTGAGTGTGTGTGCGTGTCTCCGCTGGAGCTCGTCCCTCCGGATATTTTTGTGTTCGGCTCAAAGAGCAAGTTAGATGAGAAGATACAAGTTGAAAATAGAGGGATATGACTGTGAGGCAAGGAGCTCTCAGGATTTCATTAGAACGCCAACATCTTCATTTACTCAACTCTCTGGTAATTTCCAAGTGAGCAACAACACTCTCCCTCCTTACTTCCGCGATATCCTCTCCGTCGTTCGTTAGCCTTTTAGCCAGCAAGATTTTTTGTTCTTCAGTCAAAAAAGGGAGAAACCCCCAGGATGTAACAGTGCTTACCGAGGTCTTAAGGAAACGAAACGTTTTCTCTCTAGCTTTTTTAGTGCTTATGAATTAGATAATAAATCCGAGTCACCGCTCGAGAAATTCCTGGTACGAGCCTCCTGCGGGGATGTCTGCAGTGCAGGTGCACTTTTTGCATAGGAAAAGAAAGAGGCACAAAAAACGAGAGGAAAGGTGCGGTAAGAAAATATTCTTTTTTTACGACTGCCTCAGGTCAAGTGTAATTTTAAACAATATACGCAACAGCGGCGGCGGCGGCGCATCCCTGTAGTTTGTTTCTTCTAGACAAACTTTCTACTTTCTTACACCCACACACATAAATAGACACAAGTGCAGCTGAGGAATGCACGCATCGTATGGTGTATAGGGATGAAGCAAGCAATTTACAAAAAATTCACATAATACCATTTGCAACTTTCTCCGCTTTCCCTTTTTTCCTCTCTCTCTCTCGTTCTCGCGTGTTTAAATTTGTTTTATGTGTGTTTAGTATTTTTCCACTGTGTCTCCTCTACATTTTTACGTCGGACGTGTGTCTCTCTATATCTTTTTCTTCCAAGAGCCAAGCATATGGATGGCGAGTGTAGGAGATGGTGAGCTAAACGTGTGTTCAATCTACTCCAACAATAATTCAAGCTATTTAAATGCTGATTACATGGGATTAAGTTAGGGAAAAGGGGAAAGCGGGGAGGGAGTCGGAGAAAATAAAAGGTATCACACTTAAAGCTCTAAATAGCGCGCCCTGCGTTGCATACAAATGCGTGTGGAGTCTTGGAGTTTTACTGAGATTTCAGACACATTTATTGAAATTACTGCAGTAGTATAATATTCTCGTGCAGTGAGACCCTACATGGTTCCCTCCCATCTCCCTTTGTATTTCCACTGTTTCCATTTTTGTTCGTGTGAGGGACGGTGCAGGTGTTTACTTTCGCTCCAACTCGAAAAAAATATGAGAGCTGTATGTGCTCTCATGTTGTAGTAGGTACACACGGCTTTGGCCTCTCTGACACAAGTGTTTTTGCTACAGCAACCCATTTCGCTTTCTCTTCTGCACCGGAAACACTGAACTCGGAGGGAGAAAGTGCTCAAAAAATTTGTGTACAAAGGGATATAAAAACTATTAGAATTTTAGACTATTCTGCCATGCTGATATTTATTTCGTTGAACGTGAAATATGCATCCACAGAGAAAGTGCTCCCATTTCATTGTCAACGATCACATTATCCATTTTGGTTATGTGCATAAATTTAGATGGATGAAGCAATTGCAGCTTTTTGCTCCCTTTCTCTCTCTCTCTCCTCCCCGTGCAGTCTCTGTAATGTGCTTCTTTCCGTTTGTGTGTGTGCTCACTTCGTAAAACTAATTGCACCCTGCGAAATGTGATGAAAATGCGGATTAAGATGGAAACCCCAACAAAATATCCCATTTTCCTTGTGTAAGCCATCTGTCACAATAAATAATGGAAAGTGAAGGTACCAGCAGCGCAGAAAGAAAAGGGAGACGGGAGAAAGGAGAGGATGTCGAGGAGAGAAATTAGGTCACAATTTAGAGTGGTATTGTAACAAAATCTAAAACAAGTTTGTGGGTCGTATGCAGTGTGCTTTTGGATTTCACAATGATTACCAGAGAAAAACTTGTGGTCTTGTGTACATATGCACTCGAGTACAACTGTGCGCCTCGAGTAGACGTAAGAAAACTAATAAATTTAAGCGTATATATTTATATTGGAATCCCGCTGCAAATCACTTGATTGTTATCGTTATCACTCCAGTAATTTAGCTTGCATAGAGAGAGAAAGGAGAAAGACGCAGCTCTCCTATTTCCCACAGCAGCTTGGGCGCGACGTATTATTGGTTGGTTTTTGAAGCACCTAAATGACAAAGTGGATTGTTCATTGTGCAATTCCGTCTTTGTGTTTTGCTCCTCTCTCGACCACTTCCCGTAAGAATTATGTCTTCAGGGAACATCAGCCGGAGTAAGGCTGCCTCTTAGAGTAAGACCTTATTTCCCTCATTCAGGCTGCAGAAAGACGATGACTCCTTCAATTTGATCGGATACAGTGAGGGAAAAAAGAAGATAGATTGGCCAACTCGTGCAGAGGCTCACTCACTTTGTGTGTAGGCTCAGGTTGGAAAAAGAGCTTAAAGAAATTGGACTGCTTCTGGGATATGGGATTACAACTTAACTAAAGGCGAGAGGATAACAGAGAGGGACAGCGAGATAACGGGGCGGAAGGAGGTGGTGGAGAGGAGGGAAACGGGAGGAAGAGAGCCAGATGAATAGATACAAGGAATCACCTTTTTTTGAGCAACCAGTCAAAAACCCATATATTATTTGCGGTGACTGGCGTTGGCGTTGCATATTTTATCTTGGAACCGCTACAACCTTTCCACTTGGATCACCTGGATCCTCCCCAGCATTGGGAGAGATGGAGAGAAAGAAAGGGTTAGGTACTCCAAAAAAAAGATAGCTCAACCGACAACTGCGTGACTCTCTCCAAGAATCAAGGCATTACTCCTAAAGCTGAGCTTGGGAAAGCGAACCTGTTATCTTCCATTGTGTAATTGCTCTTCCCTCTGTAATTCCCACCTTTTGTGTGCTAAACCGTACACACGCACACGTCAGAGGAGCGTGTGAAACTTGCTCAACGCTGACTTTCCTCCTGGAGAGAGTGAGTACGTGGTCAACGCACTTTCTCTATAAAAATGGGGGCATAGAACGTCCCAAGGAGTAAGGTTGTAATGTTTGGTGGAAGTATACAATTGTATAATATATTTATAAACGTACGTGAAATCCCGATAGGATCTTCGCAAGGTCCTGGAAAAAAATTACGCCTTCCGGTTTCTTGTCCTGTGAAATGAGCTCAAAATTTATCACCTTCCCCACTACCAACGGCAAACACATGTGTGAGAGTCATAATAATATGGATTTTCTTAATTTTCATAACAACACCACTTTCACCCCTATCACGACATGCAAAAATGTACAATCATAACGCGTAATGTAGTGTCGTGTAAATATAGTCATATGTTGTGGCTCCGTGTCGTAGAAAATTATGAGTCGTTAACCGTATCCACATTACATCATTGTAATGGTTTATGGGGTAGAGAGTGACAACAACGGAGGGAAAGGTCGGAGCCAAAGTCACACATTGTGTTGAAGCAAGGAGCCTCTCCGCATTGCTTGCTTTCACCAGCCGCACCATGTACCACTACTCCTTGTGCTCCGTGTAATATATATTTCTGTAGCTGTGTTTTGTCGTCTACATCGTGTCTACAGTGTATAAACCATTTCGTTGCTCTAATGTTTTTGTTCCGCGGGTGCTCCCTCGAAAATGGTTATGACAGCAAAGGAATTAATGCCAACTCAGAGAGAGAGAGAGACGTTTCAGAGAGAATAAACTCCAGGTCCTAAATGCATGACATTACCAGATCAAAGGAAAAGTCAAGTTGACCAGCGCCAAAAACGCGAGAAAAAAAGCCGACTGCTCATATAATAGGCGACGGAGAAAGGAGAGCGACTTTCATGCCTTTTCACACACACACACTCCGAAACATACACACAAAGAAAGGACTCTCTCGCGGTATTTGGTGCAATGCGCACTAAATTATAAATGTATCACACAAATATTAGATTTCCGTTCATTATTACGTGCAGCACATGTTGGAGGAACAGAACGTAAATCAAATCTCTTCACATAGAAGAACATAATCAAATTGCTTGGACTCTCGCTCATTCATTGTAGATTAGCTCGGCACACTCACACATACCTAGAGGGGGAGTGAGAGAGAGGTTAACTGTTGAGGGACACTAACAAACGACCGGTTAAAAACTCTCATTTCACCATCACCACCGTCGAGGAACGTCATTCGGCGGCCTTCTATAAGTGGTGTGAAGAGAACAAATTGGGTGGGTGGGTCTCTTCATGGAAAATATATATATTTATTTATTTCTGTCCACGCCATATGATTATGACAAGAATTAGAGAATTATTTCCACCCCCTGGATTTTCCCAGTTGACCGCTGTCCATTCGGAGAAAAGATATAAATATTATTCCCCGCTAAAACATGACTTCCCCCTTCGCATATTTCGATGTGTCAAACTTCTTCACTCTTAAGCTCCTAGTTCTACTTGTGATTAAACTCATTGTAGGGCGTGTGTGTCCGTGATAAATTGGAGTGACGCTTTGATTCGAAGGCAGAAATGTTGTGCTCATGATTTCCTCCTTTTCGTCGTTGTATTGGGAAGGGTGATGTAATCACTCTTATTAATATTATACGTCGCCCTCTACCTACTTTTAATTTAGAGCAAGTGAAAATTAGAAGAAAAAACTGTTACTACTTTGAGTTAATTCTCTCAACAAAAGGTCTAAAGTCACAGTTTCGTTCGAGGGTACGAATGGAGAAAGTTGCTCCGTTGGAATTCACACAAAATGATGATGATCATTACACAAGATTCTCGCGCAGTTGGCTAAAGCAGAGTTCTAATAATCGGGCTCAAACACCATATTAATTTGGTGGTTACACGTTTTAATCAAGCGTTCTATGACGGATCTTTCTCCCCAAGTCCCATCAGTCAAAGGATGACAGTATTCCCGCATGTAATTTTTACTCTCTGTTTACCGTCAGCTCACACTTGTGATACCACTGAATACCCGTGAAAGGAGTTCGTGTTGAGGAGTGAGAATGTAATGAAATGAGAAAAGCGGGATTCGAACATGCATTCATTGTGGCTACCGTGATTGACTTGAACAGGAGAAAGTACATACAATACATCCCTTTGTGTAACCAAACATTGGAAAGAGATACCCGAGAATTTGGCTTTTATAACGTGTGTGTAACACACGAGAATGCCAAACACCACCTTTCCCCCTGTCTTCTCACCGCGGGCACACTCCCCCTTTTCTCTCCGCTGTCTTTCTCCCGGAACACAACAAACGCGTTGGTGAGCACACTCTGCTCAACCCATTTGGTTGTGTGGCTGACTATATGGTAACACGATATTACCCTTGTTGTCGTTTCGCTTCCTTGTTGTGCTCTTGATCTACTGTAGTTTCGTCGTAAACTGGCTTTTGAGCTGTTGCAAAGATCCCTCAAAAGTTGGCCGCTTGAGTCTTGTCATTTCCACGTCAATAGTATTCCTTACAAGGGAATTATTCTCGGTGTAAATTGCCCCATTTACCTAGCTCACAACAAGGAATAAAAGTTTCTGCCGAAAATCAGAAATTCACTTTCTCCCCGCTTTTTTTATACCTCACTCCCGAGTAAATCGTCTCCAGACGAAGTAAAAATCTGAGATTTCTAACCACACAGACGAACATCCCTGCGCTCCACTCTCGCAGAAAACAATGTAACACTCAACTTCACATGAAAGTTATCTCTCATTAAAAGACATTACTACAAATCCAAACGCTCAATATCTTGTGTCAACACTGGATATTCTGCATTCCCCCAGACAGCAGCCAGAGACAGAGAGGAGGAAGCCGTGGTATATCGGGAGCATAAATGGGGTTTTCCAGGATTGACAGCAGCTTAGATATAAGTACAACAACGTTTTTGTGGTTCACGTTTCCTTCTCTTCCTCCAACAATACTCTACACTGACCGGACTCTCTGATCTATTTCTATCATATATCTTATGATAAACTTGGAATTTTCTCGCAACCATTGTATCAGCCGTTATCCACAGAGAAGATGCCGCCGCTCTCGTACTTTTGAGAGAACAAGATTGACGATACTATATTACTGAGAGGAGAGGCGGATTACAATTTATCAGGCGAAGAAGAGTTATTTCTCTCGTTGGAGAGAGAAAGTGGGAGAGAGAAAGATGAAGGCTGTTGATTGTGCAACCTATAAGAGGAGCAGCTGTAGTGTTTTTTCTTCACTCTGGAAAAATAGTGTATATAGAAAAAAACTTTAATGTAGTAATGCTCCTCTACTACGTGTACTTTTGAGAGATTCTTCTATATTTTTTTCCTTCTTCTCTTCACCAATGACCATCAGGGGCCACTGTGAGAGAAAACTGGGAAGCGGGTGTACGTCTGTCTGTGCGTTCCGATCTCGACTACATGTGTAACGCGGAAAACGTGCCTGGCCGGCATATCTCCCTTATTTTTTTTCGTGGTGAGTATCTGATGTGCACTTGTTCCATTACATATTTTTTCCGCAACTTACGCTTCTGTATGTGTGTGCGCTACTAGTATTCCCTGAGCTACAAACCAAACATAGACACACACAACCACCACCACCACATCACCATCACCACACACGAGGAATGAATAATGTTACTTTCAATTCATATATAGATTTGTAGAAATGAACATCATCCATAAGTCTTCAACGATTGGGAACAAGTTGAGATGGATAAATCGAAAAGGAAAATCTTCACCAAAACATAAAGCCTCTGTTCGCGGTGATGGTGTTGTCGATGTGGTGCATCCATGCAAGTGAAAAAGCAATAATGTTCCACGTAGCAGGAGTAGTAGTGTGGTGGTGTGTGGATGTGGTAAATTCCCCTCCGTTTTCTTCTTGAGCACATGCCTCAAGTTCCAATATCAACTTTCTCCGTCTTTTGGCTCTTTCTCTCTTTGTCCTTACCACAAAATGGCATGAGTCATTCTGAGCTGCTCGTTTGATAACAGAAGCAGGCGAAAAAAATGCTAGTGTATGTGCTTGTCTAGTAGGTAACTTAAAATGACAGTCTTTTTCTGTATATGTATTATTTGTATAGAAAAAGCATGTACATTTTTATGTTACATAACTCGGAGGGGAAAAGGCTGATGGATCGCTGTAGATAAGCCTTCTATGTCTGTCAAATGATATAGCTGAGATGTGGTATGCGAGTGAAAGTGAGAGAGAAAGTACGTCTACCTCACTTTCCTTGATGCTCTGGTATACATGTATAAATATAGGGTATAACAAATTTTCTCGCTGATGGCTTGCATTGCATACGTAGCGCTCATTGTCCAGGTATGCATACGTACAAAGGGAGAAGGAAAGAGTGGGCTCCTCAATTTTTATGTGTATGCGTCAGTGAAAGCGTATATCTATATATGTATGTGTGTCTATATAAAAGTGCAATCACAAAAGGTTAGTAGACACACACACACCTCACAATTCATAGAGGATAATATACGACAAAGATATCCCCTGAATGGTAAGCCATCACGATGGAGAAAGTATGATGAGAGGTGGGGGAGAAAGTGTGTTTGGAGAAAGTTACAAGGAGCAAGTGAGCAATCTGAGCACGCCAAAGAGTTGCGGTTTTTCGGCTGGAAGAGATGTTGGAGGAAGAAGAGAGAATGATCTGTTAGACTCTTTTTCACTTTCTCCATCCTTTTTCTCTTGTCTGCCTGTATGCAAAGAGGAGGCTAAAAGGAGCGTTGTTCATTCACTTTATGGGTGTTCTTTCTCTCTGTGTTTCTCCTTTTTGGCTCGCAACCAAAGGTTTTGCGAATTTTTTTCCTGAATATTGCCACTAGATATTTATGTACATTTGTGTGAGTGCTCGTGGAGCCCAGCCCTTTTGCTCTTTGAAGGAAGGCCAGGCAGTCAGACGAGAGCGAAATGAAGAAAACATCTTTCCCTCGTGTTGTTGAGCTGTAGACAATGCTATTTGTTTTTAGAGATTTTTTAGCGAGTCTTTTACATTGGTGGTGGAAAGAATCTCGAGATTCTCATACACGATGATGGTTGCTGCTGGTGCTTCTATAAAATCCAGACGGAGAAGCGTAAAAGATGAGTTCCGTGGTCGTTGTGAAGCATGTTTCGCCACGCAGAGGCCATATTGCTGTTGCTGTAAACTTCTCCACGCACTCGCTCCGGTCGACAACATGGAGAAAGTCGTTTTTTTCTGCGGGAGTAGTACTAATAATCGTAATCATAGTAATAAACAATAGCCCATTATATGCTTTGAGAAGTTGGAGAAGACAGAGGGAAAAGTGAGGGATTCCAAGTCTATCAAATAAAATTTCACTTCATTACAATTCATCTTGTGGGAAATTCAGAGGGAGCAAAAGGGATTTTCCAGAGTGGATGTTAGAAAGAACGTGGTTATTTGTACAATGTTTCAAATGTCCTCCAAGCCTCAGCACACATTTTCTCGTGGCACTCTAGTTTCACTCGTCTCTTGTACCATCCAAAAAAATGGAAGTGCACACACATGTCGTATGTCTACAATGTACATATGTTTGTATCCTCATGCGTCAAAGAGAGAAAACATCGTGTTGCAAAAGAGGCACTTCAAAATTAATTTATGAGCAACTCTCTATCTTTCTCTGTGTTCCGTTTTTTTTTGATTTAGCAAACAAGCGAATGGCAGTCGTCTTCACTGCACATTTACCTACGCCATTATGATACGTCCCGGAGAAAAAGGAGGAAACTCCTTGTAGATTTTACACTCTTTTTGTAAGAACTGTGAGCCAACACAAGATGAAAGGAAATTATTGGGTAATTTTTCCCGTCTTTTTCTCCTTCTCATATATATGTAACGTGGAAAAAAATGGAGAAAAAACATTTTATCTTTCGCTCCCTTGTTTTATTAACATTTAAGCGAGCAACACAACATCTTGCTCTTGTTTCCTAAATTATATTGTGTAACACGATCTCTCTCTTGGAGACGAGTGGTTGAGATTTAATACGGCAGTAGGTCTCCAATTACGTATGTATTACGATGCGTGCACACTATAATGGGATGAAGACACACGCAGGCAGACTGGAGATTACGTTGGAGAGAGTGTGTCCTGTGCTTGTTACACTGTTATTGTTGAGCCGTCGTATTACCAGTTGTAAAATGGAATTAAACACATCACCACAGGGGCTCGCATCAATTTTCAAAGGACAAGATGTAGACGAGATGATGATGACGACGATGATGATTATCCTCGTCCAAGGAAATATCCTTGGAAGAGAAAAAAAATGGAGGATCTCTTGTGAAAACCTAGAGAAGGAAAACGCTACACACGAGTGTGGCATTTGAGACAGCAAAAAGGAGCATCAGGTCAAAGCCTTGTACATCGTCGCTATACTTCTTGTAGTCTCTCCATTTTTTTCTGTCTCCCACCATCCAACGATGTGAAAGTTTTTCCCTCAGTGTGTGCATCTCCACATTTCCCGTGACATCGGTAAAAGCATTTCAATTCCTTGTTTCTTTATCGCTTTCCCACAACCAAGAGAGGAGAGGAAGACTCCTTTTTTGTTTGCATCTCTACCCGCATACACACACTCACATGTTACAGTAATGGCGCTCACATTCATCTAATATCGATACAGGGAGCTCCATCCAACGACTACATTACGATGATCGACTTGCAGAGTCAACGACTTTCTCTTCTCCTCGTGAATCGTCCTGTTTCTCCGTCGGCATTATCATCCAAGATATTGTCACATCACATCCCATCTTCTTCATTGTCATCATTCTGCGTCAACCAACCAGTCTTCGTTCTACCTTTAACGATGCTTTATTACAGAAATGGAGAGAGCCCCGCCGCAATCCCTGTGTGAGTTTGTCGGTTTTCGGAAAGACAGAGGCAAAAAAACGAGGGAAATCATATATCTGCCAGAGTAGGGAACATCATTGTGTCATATTCATAATGGATGTTGTCTCTATATCTGTATGTGTCAAGTGAACGAAGTATATGGTATGAATGAATGTATTCACCCCGGTGAAGATGACGGATAATATCTTGAAAAATGTGCTCGAACCGACGAAATGACTGATTGTGAGTGAAGGAGTAAATGATCAAATGAATCTTGTGGCTGGCGGATAGACATCCTTCGCTAGACTCATAATATATTCACGTTATATGCATAAATTATTCTTGTTACGTTACGCGAGATGTGTCACCTTCCTTCGAGTAAAGTGGTTATACTAATGGTAAACAGAGCCGGATTATGCATTATGTACGTATCCTTGTGTGTCTACGGATTGGCTTGCGCAAACCGGGAGGAGCACACGGGATTTGAGGACAATTTGCGCAAAGTAGTTTGCACTCTAGAAATCATGTGCACTGGTCAATGCCGAAGATTTTGCTTGTATCAAAAATGACTCCTCAACAACACAACTTCTAGTACAAAAACTATTGAAATATTTCACAACAAAAAATATACATCTGTCCATTTCTTTGCTTGTTTTCGTTCACAACAAACACAAACAACAGCTCACTCTCTTTCAGAAATGGTGCAATATCAAGGGTTGTTTCGAGATGTACAAAAAGCAGGGGTTGAGGACGGAAAGGAAAGTTTGTGCAATGGAGACGTTTTTTTTCTTGGGTGCAGATAAAAAATGCTCAAACAGACAGCTGACAGGGGGGAAAAAAACTTGCAATCTTTCGCCGGATGACTGACCTCTTCAATACAAGTTGGGCACTTTCATTAATAATAAGACAGTTCCCCAGAAACTGCCTTACTACGCCACCACCATCACCCCATGCTTGTTGTTGTATATGCAGCTAATGTTTGGCTTTCACTTACCAAAACTGCGGAGTTGAGTTCAAGCACGTTTTTCTTTCCTTTACTCGTCCCCGTTTTTCTTGTTTTTTTTGTTGCAGCTAAAAGCAGACTGAGAGAAAGCGGACATTTTGTGTTGTACATCTAAATGAATGTTTATGAATGACTAAGTGACTTTGTGAGTGTTTGCTAAAGGGGATGAGAAAAAGAGCACGTATTGTTGTCTTTTGTTTTCATGAAGTTATATTATATTAGGGGAAGTACACCAGTTACACAGTCACCCTAATTTGAAAATACTGCCTTGAGAGGGGAAAAAGTTTCCTCAAGAAAAACATCATGTGAGAGTGAGAGCCCACAGTCTCCGTAATTTATACTCCTGTGACATTAATTAACCTTAAAAACAACAAGGGTTATATTACACTGCCAACGAAGGAGAGGGACCAGAGTAGTGGAAGGGGGAGGGGTAAGGGAGACTTGGATATGGTGAGAGTGAAAAATAAGGAACATTCGAGAGTTGTAAATGTGTCCATTAATATATATTAGCTGATGCTCCTCTAATCGCATTCGTGCTCAACGCGATGGTCTATATAATACATCTTTGGCATCGTGTGCTGAGGGCAGCGACATTCTACATTTTTTTTTGTCCGGTCACCCGATTCGCGAATATAGGTGAGTGTCTTTGCATACATTATTTGCGCTCCGTGGCACTTGCTCTCTTTCCCCGGTCTCCTCCTATTTCCCCAGTTCACGTATGCATGTGGCTTATGAATATTGTAAAAGGCTTGGGAAAAATACGTGATCGTGACAAAACGAGAGTTTCTCCCCGTTTTTATGGAATGTTTCAAGTGTTTTCTCCCGCACTCCTGGAGAGTGAGAGAAAGTGGCGCTACACAATTTTAGAAAGATCACCTCGGTTCCACAACGAGAGGGCCATCCCCCATTTTGCAATAAAACTAAATAAGTGCAACCACATGTCATATATGCAAAGTAATGATGTATTTATGTAAACGACAAGAACTACTTTCACAGCTTTGTCTACATACACATTCTATATACATGTGTACACGCCTACGTCGTACTATAGGGTAATATAAAAATAGTTGTATTACATCAAATATAACTGTACTATAGTAGCAACCGTCAAAATACAAGCTCGAAACACCCACACGTAAGTTCACCATCATTGCTGACATTTCTTACACACATTTCCACTATTTCTCACTGTATCTCTCTTGCTTCCTCCCTTTGTGTGGTCTTTACTGTCTTCCTTTTGACCATCGCTCCGTTTCCTCTATCTCCAATGTTAATAACATAAATATAAAAAAAGTTCGAGTAAGCACTATGTCTCTGTCGTTGTCATGATGACGAAAGATGTACCCATCATGATGGAGTGGCACGTCTTACAACTTGTGACACACAGAGTCGCCAAGTGGAAGAGGTTTATAAAGCGAGAGAGAAACCTAAACTACGCTCACATTCACCAGCTAGTCATGCATACGAAGAGAAAATGTGTTGTGCTCTCACACACACACGCACACTATCTTTCTCTCTTTGTGTGTGGGCCTCGGTGTATTTTTTCCTCTTCTCTTTCCGTTTGTCACAAACGACAAGGTCTCGTTTCGTTTCGTTGAGCTTAACTCAAGAAAAGGAGAGCGACAATGAAACAGGCTGCTTTCTCTCACTCAACTTGTGTGTTTCCTTAGGTAGATCTACATGGGGACTGTGAGTGCAGTTTGTGTTTCAATCGCTCAGGCATAGCATTGGCTAGGCTCGTCTTAAGATGTTTCTGATGTATTCGCCTTCCTTTTGGCAGACTGTCCCTCGACAACTTTTCCTTTCGTTTTCTTCCTCATTTTTTCGCTGAGGTGGTACAACCACCCGAATGGAAGAAAACCGTATATTTTAACATACATATCAAGAGATGGAGGAAGGAGAGAGAAAAAATTCTTCACATGAATGTAAACGGGGTTTGCTGCACTTTATATATTACTCGAGCGGAGAGACGATGGTTGTCCTTTCCTGTGATTCGCTTTATCTCAGTTTTTCTATTCCTTTCCATTCCATATCCTCTGATGGATCTCTCTATTCATGGTTTCACTCTCTCTCTCTCAATCTTTCGCAGAAAAAAAGTTTGTGGCATTTTCGTAACAACTGCGGGCGCTGGACACTGAGAGGTCTGGTAAGAAAACAAAAGGAACATTGTCGTGGCAAGTGGCAACGGGAGAAACATCCGTACACCATGTATTTGTTGTTTTTTTTGGAAAGTGAGACGAGGAGGGGGAAGGAGAAAAATAGGAGAAAATGAAAAAGGCTTTCCTCGTACATTTTCTTGTGGTTTCTTTTCTTGGCTTCATTCCTCTCCTACGCTCTCTCCTTTTCACGTCTCATTATATTGTCGCGTAAAACCTTCAAATTCCTTAACTGTCAGTTGGCTGACAATAATGCTTTCAAACACAGAGAGGGTACGACAATGAAGTGCAGCCTGGTATGTCCTTTCCACCAAGTATGTGCTCGTTGCTCAGCGTAAATGTCAGACACATTAGATGGAAATGCGCAAGGCCTCATCCCATTTCTTCCTCGGACGTCTCAATCTGCTCTTGTTCCTCAGTGCATACCTTCGGAGAAAGCGCGAACCTCAGTGATTTTTCTTGTCGCCCTCTCCTCCGCTTAGACAGGACGCAAACAAGGCTCTCCCTCTTTGCCATATCTATCACATATTTTTCTATTACAGCATCCGTATAAATTGCCAACAGTTGAGAATCAATATCACTGCATTACAGCTCATTGGGCTGGGTTTGGCGTGACGGGTGAATTCAAATGATGACACAGAGTGAAATAAAGATGGGAAATATGGAGTCGGTTTCTCCAGGAAATTTGTATGCCTCCCAAGGATATGATTACGACTACGACCTTCGGATTGTATGAATGTGTCTACACCGAAAAGGATGCGTACACATTTTTTTTGGATGAGATGACTAGTTTTTTTCTCTTCGTCAATGTTACCACAGTTTTCTATTTTTCGAATGAAAACTCACAGGATGATTGTATTAATATAATATTGATATTGGCTTTTCTTCCTGGAAGCGAAGGCATCCATTCGGGAGGCGCACACTTCCTTAATAAAATATATTGTGAATGGGAAATAGAATGTTACGAGGCAGGGGAGGGGAAGGAGTTTCGTCGTGTGGAGGAAGACGTCATGATAGATTTCTAGCAGCAGTAGCAGTCCACTTGCAACCAAAAATATTACCAGGTTATGTCTGTCTCAGAATGCCGAAGGGAGTTGAGAAACGGGCAGAAAGAGGAAGAGAAAGCTGGAGAATGTTATGACTGTAGGCTCCATATGCGGTATTTGTACGTAATGCCTGATGCTTCTTCCTATGGGATCGCAATAGCGAGGCATGAGGGAGCCAAGTGGTTTCCAGATATGGCAACTAGGGACTTTAGCCACTCAAGGATTTCGTACACAGGCAAGAATTTTGTTCCAAGAGGCCATTCTATAACATTCTATAACTAGCTGTAGAAAGTGTATATTCGCCGGCTATATCCTAAGATTACGTGTATACGTATTACGAAAGGGAGAAAGTTGTTAAATTTCTTCCTCAATTGTGGGATACTTGAAGTGTGCAGTTTAGAGAGAGAGAGTATATACAACTATGTATCCAAGTATAAATGATATTTTTTTTTGTAAAACGGCTTTCATGCTGAGGTCCACTTGAGTAAATGTCTGTGAAATTAGGTTGTTTGATGCCCCCAGCGAGAGAAAAACAGTGAGAAGAGCTAGAAAAATTGAGAGTGAGATGGAGAAAGCAAATCTAATACTTTGATACACGTTCCAATCCGTTTCTGTGTAATTTCACGGTGGATTTGGAAATGAAATGTGGTTTCTACTCTCGCCCTCTCTACTCCTCTCCCAATTGCGCGCTTTTTTCCACTTCCTCTTCGTATTAGCTCAAATGTAAATATCCAGACACACATGAAAGTTTTTTTGATTAGTTGATGCGGCTTCACGCTACTTTTGAATTACCCAACTAGCAATGCCCCCGTTTACAAGCCAATGATGGTCTACGTTAAGAATTGACAAGAATGCCTCAAGTAAGTACTTTTACTCAATCTTCTTCGTTGGTCGACTGCTGATGATCGTGGATATTGTGACTGTTGCAATTCATTCTGGAGTGAAAGTTAATTGGATGATTTTTTTCTTTAAATTCTCGCCTACGGACGACGGTTTTTGAAGAGATACTATTTTTTCAATCCTAAAATCACTCGTGCTTCTAATCAGCAAATTTAAGAGGAAATTGTGACTACATCAATAATTTTAAACGAAAAATGTGTGCAAGTCCCCTCCTTGTTCGAAAAGAGAATTAATGGGTGAAATTTGAAATGATGTTCGACAATTGCGTTCCTCTCAATTTTCAAAACCGACACGCTCCCCCACAATGTTGGGTAGCAGACCTGATTGGAATATCAACCAGAAAGTGGGTATTCAAAGCAGGCTTTCACTCTCTGGCTAATACTAGTCACTACACTTCAAACGTAATTATTTGGATTCAACGCGAACACTACGGTTTTTTTGGTTCACCCGCTTGAAAATAACCATCATTTAGTCAATTTAGCTTTTGCATGCCTCCAAGGTTTGACTTAATACTCATAATATGCTTCGTTGACCTTGCTTTACAATGTGGAGCTTTAAAGAAGCGATTCTCCCGTTAGAAACCTCTCGCTCCCTCCTCGACTCACTACAAGCCATAAATACGTTTTTTTTCGGGGTTTCCTCTTTAACTGCCTCTTTTTTTTCTGGAGGAGCGAATGTTAAGGGAAGTGAATGCTTTTTTAAAACTAGTCTCAAAACCCCAGGCTAATCAAACGGCCTTTAAACTCCTGCTATTCAAATGATGCATCGTCTGCTCGTCTTCCCACGCTTTTTCTTTTCGAAGGGAAGGAGGACCCCCTTTTTCCCTTGTAAAAACCATATATATTCTTCCACATTTCTTGCTCCCCTACTGAGAGAAAAAAAGGGTGTCTGACAAAGTCATTATGTGAACATCTACTGAAAACATAATAACTGCTCCTTCTCAACCCAAAGGGAGGACGAAAGGAAAGCAAAAACATTCGGTGACGGAGAGGAGAAAGTCAACTGATAAAAATATCAACTCTTTCTCTCTTGAATACAAACGTTGCAGGTCTAAAGTTTAAAAAAATGAACACACAAATCTACTTTCCCCATCACGAAAAAATACATTTGATGCACTTTCAACTTGCATGAAACACATAATGCATGCTCCAACCACCACAAGTAGCACATACTCACATGTTTTTTTGAAAATGCAGTGGAAGGGAGGAAGCAGAATGTTTTCACGATTTTACGGGCTATAAATTAAATTTTTGATTGCTTCATAAACTGATTTCTGGAGGGAGACTGTTTAACTTTTTATTTACATAGCGACGATTTATGAAACGTTGCAGAGAGAGTAACGCTGTACTTTTTCACCCTTCGACGAATTTTCCTCCCTCAACTTTCTCTCTCTGTACTCTTAAAAACACGCTGGGGTTGTAGGGTCCTCATCATAATTGAATGGTGAACGCTGAACACTTTAGGAAATCAGAAAGATCAAAGTAATCAGAGTGCCGTTTCATTCTTTGCATATGACTGGATAACCAAACACAACCATTTCCCAAAAGTTTTTTTTCAGTTCCTCCCCTGAGTGTGGTAAACCTCTTTGTGCACACTCACACTGAGTGTGGAGTACGACAGAGTAAAAAAAAACTCGACAGGAAAATGAGGGCATGAACTATCTGGTGTGTAAAGTGTAGATAGACACATTTCGTACATTCTGTGTACTCAAGTACTTTGCATGCTTGCAAGTAATTAGTCAAGAGTTCTTTTTTGTGCTAAAAGCCTCTGCTTTTAATTAAATGAATTTGTGAGCCTCGACACATTTCATTTGCATTCAGTCATTAACAAAGATGAAAAGGAGGTGTGTGTGCCTCTACGGTCATGATGATTTACGGTGGTTGTGTGCAATCCCGACAACGCGTGTGCGGATTACAGCGTCAGAGATAAAAAGGAGGAAGAGAAAGCGAGTACAGACACACGTGCAATATCTATGTAGTATCTGCTTTGAGCTTCGTAATTGACTAGTGTGCACACAAACATACACATCGAGTTCTGAACGGTTTTAAAACTCGGAGCGAGACGCCATTGTAATTTCCTACAGGGAAACAACACTTTTTGTCTTTGTACCCGCATCTGTGCTCACCCACAACACTCCCTAGTTCCATCGAGCTCTCACCTTGTTCCCGTCGACTCGACGGTTCGAGTGTTGGGTGCATTTGACAAACGCATATTTTCCACTGATGCCTTCCCGTTTGAGGGGAAAGGGTTTTGTCTGCGAGTAGGAAATAACAAGACAATAAATATCATACATACCACATACTCACACAAATATGAATGCACGATAAGTGTACAAGACTCGAGATAATTTTTTTTATCCTCGCTCTCACAGTGCGCACTCCATTGTTTTCCCTTTGCTCTCTCGGCGTGTCTGCACCAGAAGTGTTTTTAAAGCTGAGATTACTCTTCCGAGGCTTTTTTTCTAACAGACAGAGAGAGAGGGATGGGATGCCACAAGGGAAAAATGTAGTTGCAAATGGATGCATACATATGTGAGTGTGTTTGTGTGCGTCGGTATGCATGGTTTGTTGCGTGCCTACATCCTTTTTGACGATAACGCATGTATGCACATGCACGCAGCACGTTACTAACAAAAAAACACATCAATTCTTCATCCTTATTGCCAATGCATGGGAAAGTAGTTGTCATAGGCGATTTTCTCTCTCTCTCTGTCACCGCTCCGAGCGGCGCACCACCACAAAGGTATTTTCAACAAAAGAAAGCCTCCCATGTGCCTGCATGTATCTCTTGCGTTTTTCCAACTGGAAAAGGATGTATAAACGACAGCGTTTTACATGAAAGAGCTGATCTGAATGTCTCTGTTTTTTTCCCGAGGAGGGATACTCAAAAGACTCAATTTATAAAGAACGCACATCCACCACCGCCGATTGGATTGACACAGAGAAAAAAAAGACGAGAAGCTCGGGAGAGAGATGAGACTATGTAATTTTTTTCTGATGCGTGTACAAAAGGGAGAGAGAAGACTCAGTTTGAATGTCTTTGAATTGTGGTATTTACATTGTAGAAACTACCCATCAGAGATGATGACGTTGATGATGATGATGATGATAATCGAGGCGAATCGGGTAAAATGGAGAGAGCGCATATACTCATCCCACATAGGAGGTTACGTCATAGGCATATTGTCCTAAAAATGTACAAAATGGAAAGGAGGAAGTTGAGAGTAAGGGAACATTGAACTTGCGTCTTCTATGGAAATACAAGAGATGCGGAGGAAAAGCATTATACATCCACAGACGACATGTGAGCACTATGCCACTCTCTCAAATTTCCTATTCTACCTTGAACAGCAAAGGCTTGTGTCTTCATGAGTTTTTGAAAAGAGAGAAAATGCATAAAGGAAGCTCCCCGAAAAATTCTCGCTACTCTTTTTTCTCTCTACACTTACAACTTTCATTACAAATTTACAATATCTTTTCTCTTGCCACTAACTTCGTTTTTTTTCTCTTCCTCTCCCTTTCCTCTCGCCTGAGTTAAGACGAGACACGAGCATTACACTGACTTTGCATAGTGTACATGTACTTAAGACTAACTCTCTCCTTTTTAAAATAAATGTACACATAAAGAGCTGGAGTCTAAATTTTATAGTGTTTTACAAAATACAACCAGTCTTATATGTACATATTGTCGAAAATGATGTGATATAGATCATATTTTTGTTCACCTTCGGTATCACATGTGTGCACCGGAGATATGATGCAAAAAATATGAGACGTCAGTATGTTCATATCTTTTCTCCGTGTATCCTTCTGAACCTCACTTTTCTCTCGAGGTTGAATTGTAAATCAATGGTTTATAAATGTAAATGTGTATTGACGGGAGAAGCACTTCGCAAATGGTGGATACATATAGTGCTTCAAGGCTGTGAGAAGCTTCCCATTTTTGCCTCGTCATCTTCGTGTACAAGGAAAAAACGCAACTTTTCTCTTTTTCATTCTTTACTCAACCTCATTCATTCTCGTGGAAATAGGCGGGATATCAAAATTGTTTGGAAGTCAGCTTTTTCTCTACTCCTCTCTGCTTTTTATGATAATGTCCATTCTGTGTTTACATTCTGTTACTCGGTTCAGTGAAAAGAACCAGTTTTAAATCTCAATCGACTTAGTTACTTTCACTTCAGAGAGCACACATGGCAAAGTGATTTCCCATCGGAGAGAAAAAAGAGAGGAAAGTCTACCTCAATTATCATCTGCAATATGGTTTTTAAATGTTAAAATTAGAATTGCACACGGAGCACGATGTGCTACTCTTTAATCGAACTTCCTCCATTGTAACATACAAAGAATTAGGATTCTTAAACGCTCAGTTTGAAGTGCTTAGTTTCAAGCGTTGTTTCAAGACACCTGAAAATCCGTTGTCATATCGGTATGTGTGTAGACTAATCGATGTGGGTAAAATTGAGAAGGAAAAATCCAAAATAATCAGATGCGAGGACGCCAGGTAGACATCCACATTATGCTTGCAAGGTGCGTTAGCCAAACTACTATAGCGTACATAGTTTTAAAAATGCTACCTATCTGCTTTGGCTATGTAAACTGAAGCAGGGAAAGGAGAGAAAGAGGGAGAAAGTAGGATGAGGATTTTTTTTGTGACGCTTGCCCATTTGCCAGTTTAGGAGCCAAGTTTTTCCCCATCTAACATAATAATAATCATAATAATGGTTTTCTTCTCTCGTTCGTCCTTTCCCTACTCGGAACAACTACCTCTACCACACACACTGCACCAAAAGTGAGAGTGAGAGCGAAACTACTAATATATACATAAAGGATAATAAGCTGTACTATCTACCTGCGACTTAATAGTCTTCTCTGGCAGCGTTGACTGCTTGTGTTTGCGATGGTGAGTGACTCTCGGAAATAAAGATGTGAGCGAGGAGAGGCGAGAGGAACGAGCATACGCTCTCTACAATGCGAGATGTTGAGACAGTTGCCTTAACTCGGCTGTCACTATATTTTCCTTTCTCTCTTCTCCCTCATTCAACATAATATAATATTAGGTGTATGACATACATAATTCGGGTGTGCATATATTATGCCCTGCATTAAACTTGTATATCCCCATTTTCCAACGGATATCCATACAACCATGCAGCACTAGTCTCTCGCACACTGTCCCTCTTTTCCTTGCTATATGACATCATAAAATCGGATTTAAAACCTCGTGAGAATTTCTCTCTTCCCTGATGGGATTCTTTCCTTTCCGTGTACTCAAATAATGGGCTGAGTACACTTCTTTTTACTCTCCGTGTGTGATGCACATTTTCACATACGCATCATCTCCATAATATGGATATTATCCTACCCTAAAAAAACGTGGGTACTATAAGAGAAAATCTTTTTTTGGAAGGTGAAAATATGAATTTGCCTGAGGTGTGTGTGTGCGGACTCATCTTTGTTTTTTACTTTGCTGGCTACACTTCATTTTTCTATAACATTTACGTCTGACCTGAGAGCCGTGACAATGTTCTTACGCGATGTTTGATATTGTACCTAACCATATTGTCGCGCCTTGTCGTAATCTCACTTTCTCTCGGTCGTTCCTCGAGAAAAGAAAGGAGAGTATAAAAAGTGAGGGGACCGCTCTCCTCACATAACATCAAGGTAATACTACTTAATAGGATTACAAATGCTTATATACAGTACCATGATTTATTGTAAATTAAACGACGAGCGGAATCTTTTCTGCCTCCCTCTTCCTTCTCCTCCTTGTCCTCACGGGAATCATCACTCCACTTTCACTCCACTACTAACGCGTTCCTATGTAACGGAATAGTGGTTCTGAAACACATTCCCAGTCTTCTATCTGTATAACTTCCTCTCTCTCTCTCATCATTAACCTCAGTATTCTTTCCCTTTAGGGGACGGAAACGACTTGAAAAAAAAATATGAAGAAACTGTGGAATGTAGAAAAGCTTTTGTGATTTCGTATGCTTGTGCGTTTGCTCCTTGGCATGGCGCACAATGTAATTGTCACAAACGGACAGTCACCCTTTTTCCCGAAGCTGTGTGTGTATGGGACACATAATATTAGTTCTCTGGAAACCGTTGTCTAATACCTTCATCCCGTCGTCATTATGCATGCACAACGGCCTTTTTCCTTACAAGAGTTACGTGTATCCGCGTGTGATAACAACGTGAGCTGTAAAAGCTGTTTTCTCAAAGCGGAGCTCCGCAGAGTTTTCACACAAAAAGAAAGCGTGGAGACAACTCGTGGAAAGGCTCGACTCGGGACAAGGAGCAGAGTTGAAGTGAGTGACAATTCTTTTGTGTGGCTGATTAGCTCAGTTGGTTCCTTTTTTGCGTAGTTTTTTTCTCTCTCCCTCTAGACGCATATCTTAAAGATTTCTTGTCCCTCTATTATTTCTCACTGTTATAAATATTACAAGATTTGCAAACGAGTTTTAGTCAAATCCGAACACTTCAACTCTGAACTCGGAAGAGCATGAAAAAATGATTTATATAAATGAAGCGACTCAACCGACTCTTTTTGGAATGTAACAGGATGACAATGCTTTTTTATAATGGTGTGTATATAACTCTAGTTTTGGCCACATAATTGACATTTTTTATCTCTATCATTATGTGAAAACTGAAATCTCTCTGGTACTTCATTTACTGTTTAAAAAGCCTTTTCCAACTAGGAACAGAGTTTGAGATGAACTTCTCATTGTAGTGACTTCTCTCATTCCCCGTTCGAATTTGTGTTTTACCACTTCCACCACGGCCACAAACCCTGATTTCCACTTTTGCTCTAGTTTCGCTCTCTCACACCCTGTGTCCCATGATTATATTCTTGCTCCTTCCACTTTGGAGTCCTCCAACTTATTGGTGGACTCTTGATGTCGTTGTTTTTACACTGAAGATTTTATGCTTAAAAATAGGAAATGACAAAGTGTTATTGGCAGCGTGTGCAATGAGGCATGACGAGAAGAGAGAGGAAATCTTAAGTTGACTTGGCTTTGGGGTGTGCTTAATGAAGATTGACTAGAATTAAGATAACAGCCCTCCAGCTCCTTTTCCATTTTTAGAGTCTTCCCCCCGTTTTTTTACACTTTTCCAGACATTAGTTTCTCTTTCTCCGTCTCCTAGAAATTTAGAGCTCGTTCCTACGAAAAGAATTAGGAGAAAACGAAGGGGGACGGAGGGAAAGTGGAAGGAAGGTTTTCTCTCTTCGTGGAATTGATGCATGATGTCTTCTATTTAGGCTTGAGTTTTTCTAATATATACAATATGGGACAGCATCAAGAGGGAGAGACAGAGAGGACGAGGAGAAGTCCACTTTTGTAACATAGATGAACGAATGTATGTGTAATATATACAGCTAAGTACTTTTTCGGGGTCCAAGTTGAGCGGAAGCTGGTAAGGGGTGATCTCTCTCCCACTGCAGTTTTAAGAGAGATAAAAAAAGGCGAAGCAGAAGACGACGAGGACGGTGCTAGGAATCTTAGATGAGTCTACTTTATCTTTTCCCACTTCGAGAACTTCCTTTAGCGCAGAGAATGGATGTGGCAGTCAGACTACGACACTTTCGCTTTCTCTTTCTTGCCCTCTCTTAGTTTCGCTATGTATCCAACTTCATACGAGAGAAAAAGAACAAGGCTCTTTTGCAAGTCAACGAGACAGGAGTGACTGACTGTAAACGAGTGGGTAAGTGAGGAGCAAAAAGTCAACTGGAAAGGTTCACAGTTGGGTCATTGCTTGGAGAAATGCCCTTTCATATCTCATTTCATGAAATGGGACAGGAGATTGAACAAAACAGGTACTTGTCACTTCACATTTAAAATTATATGCGGTCGGATTAAGTCGAAGACGGAGAGGGTGCACCGAATGTACCGAGTCCGTCATATACTCGTAGGCGTATACCATTCGACCTTATGTCTTGTGCAGAGATGTAACTGTCAGACGCAATGGAAAACAAGTTACTCTTTGAGAAGAACCTATACACTTTTTGAGCGTGTATATATTTTTTTTTGTAAAAGTTTAAAAGTTTTCAAATATTTGAAATTGGACAAGTTCCCTTTCAACTTTTTTCTTTTCTCTCTCCTCTCTCCTTTTTCTGCTTTCCCAAGCTGCGACGCATATTTTCAACTCTTTTTTCTTAAATGCATTTGTATTCCTTTTCACGAAATGGGAGCAAAAAGTTTTGTAATGTGTTTCAAGAAGTAGCGTCATATCATGCATGAAATCAGTTTTTCTACTGTTGTAAACGCATGCAGAGTGTGTACACCCAGGGTCTCAGGAGCAAGAGCAGCTGCTTTTGCGAGAAGTGTATTAAAGTGTGGAGTAATAATGATGACAATGGGAGTTGGGAGAAATCCATTCTGAATTTTTATCGCTTTTCTGTGGCAATCAAATAACCATCTTCGATTTGAACGCCACGCCCCTCCTCAAGTGTGCAGTGTGAAAATGACCTTATCAACGCTCACCTTTCAACTTGCTGCTCACATCTACCAGACAAGTGTGTGTAGAAAAAAAATATGTTTCACAGCTTTAAAAAGTAGGAAGCAAATAGATACACACTCAATGCGGATACACCCACATGGAAGGACAGTTCTGGAATGTGTATTCCAGAGAGGGTTATGCAAAAGACTTGATGATAACGATACAAGTCACCTTCCTCGTCTTTCACACATCCCTACAATGGAAGAATAGTGTAGAGAAATCGGTGTTCAGCCCAAAAGAATAGAAAAGAATGCATCGTGTTCAAAGTAAGATAGCATGCATTCCAAATCCTTTTTCTTCTGAATTTAAAATAGATGGAGAAAGCACAAGCGCTGCATGCCATCACTAAAAAGCGAAAATGGGAAAGGATTCTTGTAGCCCACCTCTTAATGTAAATAGTAATGATTGCAGCAGCAGAGCCTTGTAAAACTCTAGAGAGATCTCTGATGGAAGACTTCACTTCCCTCTATCTCTCGCTCTCCTTTTCAAAAGGCATATTATCCAACAAGCATATATTTTGTCGGTCTCGGTTTTTCACTGTGCACTCTCTAATCACATCCACGTGTTATGCTAAAAAAGGACGTTGTAACGGTGGTGGTGTAGCCGTGGTGAGCTGGGACTCGCTCTCTCTCTAAAAAAAGAAAGATGTTAGATGGAAAACGGAGTTATTACCGGGACAGACATGCTTTGCAAAGGTGCTTGAGGACTGACTTGTTTCAAAATAAGCTCACATTAGCCTAATGATGACAAGACGCTTTCAGAGCAAACGAGGAGGAAGACGAGGACGGAGACGGTGAAAGGAAAAAAAGAAAGGCGAGGGAATTTTCTATATTCAAAAAAAGAAGAAAAACCCAGAACTCCGAGTCCTTTTCATGTTTCTTTCACGGATTGCTGTGAGAACCCTCTCCACTGTAAATCCGTTGTGAGAGCTGCACATACTAACGCGCCTGAATGTGCATAAATGTAGAATGTGTCTTGATGTGTATGCAACTACTGCCATGGTTCGCGTACACATTTCATTTAAGTCATTGAAAGGGACGAGAAATAAATGACATTCGGAACACTCTCAACTTTATAGATACACAAATTGCATGGATGAATGCGACGCTGAAAATGGTGAATAGTGAAGTATACTACGGACGAGGAAAATTGTGCGGTTTTCATTTCATAACGAATATATATCAATGTACGCCCGTTGCTCGCTTTTGATAGAAAAAGTTGTGTTTGTCAGCGTGTGTCTGTCTTGCTCGGCTCTCCACAGAAAAAAACTTCCAAGGAAGATCTTTGTTCACGGAGAAAAAAAAGTCACATAAAAGACAAGGAGACAGGGAACAGAGACAAAGTAAAAGAAAGACATACATGTTATATATGTATGCATCTCAGAAGAAAACACATGAAAACGAAAACATGGCAGAGTAAACTTTCCTCTCTCTTTAAAGAAACTAACCCGCATTTTTTATTATTGCCTACTTTGTGGATACGTCTTTTTTATTGCTTCCTCTTTCAAACGAAAGGAGACGCGCAGAAGATATAGTTGCTGTGTGGGCGCATAGCGGAACTAAAGGTGAACCAGAGAGCGAGCGCAGATTCGTCTTTTCGTCGTCCAAAACACCGGGTTGACGAACTACTCTGATGAATGCGGAGCACAAATGAGACTGAGTCAAAGACAAGGAATAAAAATCGAAGAAATCGTTGCTACTGCAAACATTTTGCTAGACTTTCGAAAGAAAATCTATAATGTCGACAGAGATGCGAGATTGACGAAACGATAAAAAACAAGAGTCAATTGCATTCAGTTAAAATTGGACTACTACGTAACCGTCTTTTAAACGTTGTCGCGCTATGAAGTAAGACAATGATTGAGACCGGCAATGCCGGCGAAAGTTGTGCTTTTTCTATCGATACCGTGGAGTATTCAATGGAACTTTCCGCAATTACCCCCATCCTGTATGAATAGACGAAATATTACATCTTATTAATCACATGTGTGTGGCTGGTGAAAGCTGAGAAAGAAGTAGTGGAATAAGAAGCGCAATCAATACAACATCACTCAGCCTTGAAGTAGCACTCCTCGTTTTCTCGATCCCACTCATTTCACTGTCTTCATGTGCACTCATTTATTTATCACATGCAACCCTTCCTGGCGTCACTCAACTTTCACTTGTTCCCCTCCTTCTGCCATTCATTTGGTGAGCGCACTCGTTGCGTTTTGAAAGGTTATTCAACCTTTCTTTTTGATCCTGACAACGTGAAGAGAGAAAGCACACAATCTGTGGTGCATCCTTTAAAAAACATCGTAACGTCTAATGTATGTATTTCACACTTTAAAAATACATTCTTTTTCTACAACTCTCTCTCTCTATTTTCTCTCACTCGCTCACACCGTTTTCCCCAAGAAAAGTATGAAGAATTTAAAGATTTTTAGGAACACGAGTCGTCACCTTATCTTCTTCTCTTTCTCCTGAACAGAATTACTAACGAAGCGCTACACTTTACGAATTCTTTATTTTTTTGCACTTTGTTCGTTTCCACGAGAAAAATCCCCTTCATGTTCTCGCATCGAAGTGAGAGAGATGAAGAAAGAAAAATGCAGTCTCATGAATGCGTAGTTGGCAGTGTTAAAAATGGATTTTTTTGTACACACCCCAGCGGGAGAAAGCGGACAGAAAGGAGAGTAAAATGTAATAAGTAAAGAAGTGTGCAAGACTTACGTGCATTAGCATTATCAAGATATAAAGGATAGGAATCAAATTGTTGAAAAATCTACGTGAACATGAACTCTTTTTGCTTTTCTCTCGCTTTCACATCTTGTGAACTTCCTTTCATTCACACAATCATCCTATTTCAACTATGTAGCACTCTGTTGCGCAACGCATAGCATGTGCCATTTAAAAAACCCCCTAACTTTCAAACACTCGCCCGCTCTTGCTGAGCTACTACATCTTCTACATCTTTTTTATAAATAAAGGCGGAGAACTTTATTTATATTCTGATAGAGCACTCTGGTTTTATTCGTTGAATAGTAGTCGTCGTCGTGGTAGTAGAATACAAAGAAAAGTAATGTATAGTACGCACACACAGCTTCTCTCCTACATCAGCACGGCTTTTGTGTCATTCAGGGGAAGTAAGAGCATGAAAGGTGTCCTCACTTCGATCCCCTTTTCACTGCAAGTCAAGCTGACAAAATCGAGAAAATTTAAAACGTGAACGTGTGAATAATACGGGGAAAATGCACATACTCACACGTGAATGTTGTGAGAGAGAATGTGCGTCTTAAGCTAAAATGCATTTACAAGACATTAGGGGACAATCCACTTGAGAAAAGGAACTGCTAAATTTTGTGTCGTCGATCCGAACCCGAGTTGACATCAGGTACATCCAAGATTGTATGTGAAGCAAGAAAGCATTTTGACATAAAGGATGCATTCCATCCACTCATGCAATCGAAAGAAAAAAGTGAGGAAGAGTGTTGGTGGTGAAAAAAAAGACGAAGTATTATTGAAAAGAAGTGATTTTGATAACAAAACAATACTCGAAATGTGCCTCTCTCATGTGCTCTCCAAGTTCAAAGAGATTTTCTCCCTACTTCGTTTCCATTAATGTGGATAAAAAGGCTTCATACTTGTGAATGACTTTGCACTAACTAAAATAAATGCCTGCGTCTTTGGCTCAACACTCGAGCGCTTCACTCATTCAAGAATAAAGGGTTTGCCTCCCTCTTTTTTCTGCAAATTTCTTCTCTTTTCAGAAAAGAAACATAGTTTTACATGGGAAGTGTAAGTGCATTCCTTTCATCACATTTAATTCTCTCCCTTTCAACATCCAAGACAAGGCGGATGGCGCTCTCTCTGTTTTTCTGTCTTCTTCAAAAGGAGAAAAGCGGACTCGTCGTTGTCACTCTTTCTTTTATTTTAAAGGCTACAATTCTCGGGGCAAGCCTTTTGTGTGGTGAGGAGAAGGATGATCATCACGACGACTAGTAGTTCCTCTAAAAGACAGACATATGTACATGGACTAAGTGATGACATTATGTATCCAGAAGCCGTGCCTGTCAGCCTACTCGTTTCCACTATTGCTGACTGAAATGTACGCTGTTGACAATAATGTAATGCTCGCGCATTTCCACCAAAGCACCCATTAGCTAAAAAATCATGATTTGCTGTTCGAAAATCTAATTTTAGGCCTCGTCGTCGTCTTCCACTTCTAATTACCAGTTTCATTTCACAAGCCTCCCTTTCGTCCCTTCTCGTTGGCGACGCACAACTCCCTGGAATGAGGTTCAAATAGGTAATTACAAAAAAGTCATAATGATCCGCTCGTAAACACAAATGGGGAAATGAGTGCCACAATGGGAAGGAGTCAATTAATTGCACCCACACGCGAGATGTTGCCTCTATGTACTCTACGTGCACTACATGTTACTACTTCTACGCTTTTGTTTGGAAAAACTCTCTTTCTCTCTGACCTGATTATCCGATGCATTGGGCTCCAGAGGGATGAGAGTATTTCTCAACCTGTGTATCCAGTAAGTTTTATGTGTCACGGTTGGGAAATACTCTCAGCGAGAATTGTCTGCTCTTTGAAAACTAAAGTTTACAAAATATTATTGTATCTAGCAGATAATGATTCGAAAAGCTGTGAAAATATTTTGAGTGATTTAAAAATATAAACGTCTTTGAATAATCCTTGTTCTACAAGAGTTTTACAAATGTACAAAAAAAAACAGCAGCACAAACGATAAAGCGTTGAGCGTGGTCATTTACGGTGTACAAAGGGAAAAAATGGGAGAGACGGAGGCCCTTTCTACAACATCCGGATTTCATCGCTGGGAGTCGGTCTATTCCGCTCCAATTGTACGATTCAGGCAAATGCAGAGTTTTTGCTTTCATACATTTTTGGCAGCTCTCACTTTCCCCTTCTCTGTTAGAGAGGGGAAACGCTTTTTTGGCTTTCAAAGTCCCCTTTCTCCGTTTTCCTGATTTTTCTTCTCTGTTTATATATATGTTTGAACTGAATCCCTTCTTCAAGTAGTTTTATGCATACTCAAGCCGACTCGTCTTGAAGGCACGTACTTTTGTTTCCCATGTGTAAATACAATAAATGCATACCACTCTTTATTGAGAACTGATTTACACATTTACTACGAGCAAGTTTGCATTTGAAGCTGGATAGCCGTTCACTGCAATTATAAAAAGTTGAAAATGCCAGAAGCAAGTAATGAGTACATCTCGCATTCACCTTTGACCTGTTATAATGACCTGTTATTGAGTCTCAACTCAATCCATTACTACATTATTTGTCTCTCACCTGGAACACTAGCGAAAATGTTGTGGTTTCGCAAAACTAGATAGAAATCGACGATTATATCAATTTTGCCTGATGTATTTCATAAAGTTCCATCCAACCTGATACAACACACAAAGAGCTTGCACACTTCTCAGCAGTAACATGATAATGCGCAGACGTGTATCCGCCGATATGGATCTTAGTGAAATTGAAAGTTATTCATTCCCTCGGTGTCAGACACTCATCCCTATTGTCACTGGAAAACCGGAATACGGAGAACGCTTATCACTCTCTGTTTTGTAATACACTTCGCAAAGGAGCCTATCCAGTATCAGTGGAGCAGAAAAACTCTCCTCTTTGATGCTCCCAGTCTTTATCCCATTTTCAAGTGAGTGAGCATTGAGTGTAGACAAGAGCACGCTTCCCAGTCCGCTTACAATGGGGAATGGCTTCAGTTCATAGATACATTAAATACCTGTAAGACTCTTTGAGTGGCGTGCATTGTAAATCTGATTTGTTGAAAATAATATTACATTGTCCTGAACATAATATCGTATTTATTACATCGAAAATCCCGGGGATTTTTATACTACACAATAAAAATCACTTCATATTTTCTATTATGCACACTTGACTTACAGCCAAAACAGATTTGCAGCGATCATATAAAAAAAAGATTTGTAAAGCGTATATTTAGTTTTGAGCTATTGCGCTAAAATGTGAACTGTTCTTTTGTTATGTCTGTGAAAGTCAATCGAGCAATTTTTGGGTTCTGAGAATTTGCAATCATGCTTGATGAGTTGAATGTTATACACCCAGATCAAGAACAACATGTTCGAGGTTATCAACAAAATTTTGACACAGAGTGTCAAATGTGTCGCTTGTATTTAATATTCTGCTTTCAAATCAGATCAAAGGCAACTTATAATGACATACAAAAGTGTAATTTAAGGCATTTTTAACAAAAATTTATTAAGACAAGCAATATCCAGTAATAATGTTAGCGTTGAGAGCTGCTCTGATTATCACTCTCTCAAGCTAATATACTCACATAAATTATATTAAATTAGAGACTGTTCCATCTCATCGTCATCCCACTTTTAATGTGATTTCCTCGAATTGTATGCCAGAGGGAACACGGTTTGACGCACATTCGTCGGTGTTACTCAATCTGAAATATGTTCACCCTCGTCCTTGGAACTTTTGAGACTCCTGACTTCTCCAAAACTTTGAAGCACACTTTTGTCACTATGCCCTTTATAGGATCAAGTGGAACATCAGAAGTCTGATTACTGAAATGTGAGACGTGATACATTATGAACACTGTTTCATCTTTTTCCTCTCCCAATAAAATTATATTCATGAAGTAAGCACTTAGGTAAGACTACATACATAAAAAAGATGTCTGCAGCCATGAGGGATACAGACACATGAACTGAAACAAGTCCCAAATGCCGTGCGCAGAAATGCTGTAGAAATACAATTTTGTAGAACAACGCATACAGAGAAAACGAGAAAGTCGTCCGGTTTAGTTGAGGGGCCTCATGATTTTTACAAAACAACAATATTGCATGGCGGACGTATATCCTCTCATAAATAAATGCATTCCTGCTACGAGCATGGCTTTAATGATGAGCATATCTTTATAGTTCCGGTTCAGCACTATAAATGCAAAAATGCATGTGCCCATATGCACACAGAAAGTGGTTGGAAAGTGCTTGTTTGTTCGGTGTAATAACCTTTTTCATTCTAGGAAGGGAACACGCAACCTTGAATAATTTTGTTTCTCAATACCCTTGAATCCTAGAAACCCTTCGAGCTCATAATGCTTTGGAATAGCAGATTTGCCTACTGAGAAACATCAGCTCATTCCTCCTATTCTAAAACTACCCTAGAGAGAAATATAAATCTGCATATGCAAGTTGGTTTGGGTATGCATTATTTTAGAGTCTACAAGAGGATGAGCGAAGCATAGGTAAATAGAGATTGGAATTGTCTGGTTGAAGTTGAGGTTTCGGTGTAATTTGAGATTTGATGCGTACATCTTACCGTAAAAGATATTTTAACTGACTATGAAACCATCAAATATACACAAATAAAAAATACTATATAAGTGTGGTACAGCATCATCACAAGAAATTATTGCAGTAGCAAAATTCAAAACTTGAGGATAATTTTTGTCATCTGAAGCTGGGGGTTAATAAAATAATTAATAAAGTTACTGAAATAGGAAAGTCTTACGCTATGAAAATATGAAAAATTGCTTTAATAAATTTTACTCAATGATGACACAATAGAAATATACAAAGGCGCATCTCTCAAAGTTTAAATCTGGGCAAAATTTTGACAACGATAGAAAAACAAATGAAATTATCCTGGCTATGCAGCACAGGATAATTTGAAGTTGGCAATCAAGAAATAAGTTGTACTCTTTACCAAACACAAAGGATGTAGATACTAAAGCCGGTTTTTTGCAAATATCATCCTGTACGACCTTGGATTTTGCGAATTTCATACATTTCACATAAAATGTCACTCCGACTTTTCGAAGTTTAATTCTAGTACTTTTAATTTTTTGAAGTCCTAAGCCTAATCTCGCGTTAGGTGTTAAAACTCGCATTGAATTGAACTTCAATGGACTCAAATTCAAAGTACGACACAACAAAGTTGGTAGAACTGTTTCACCTCTTTCATGATTACTCAATTCTGCTTTCAGTTTGTCAAAAGCTAAGCATAAAGTTTTTTTTAAATAATCTAAATTTCTGCTTTTATTCTTTTTTGTCCTATCAAGTGGAAACGTACTCGACGTACCTGGGCGTTCACTTTTGCAGACATTCGTATACGTATTTATTCAAAAGTATGGGAAGAGTGACTCGTTGCATTCAAGTGACTTCTCCCTTCAGAGTGTTAATTTTCAAGTTAAACCTTGGGAATTTCGCGTGGGAAGACAGAGAATTTTGAGTTGAACGCTTTGAGCAAACAACTTTTCACGAACTAACCCACACACATTATCGTCGTCTCGACAAATGTTTCCAAAAGGCGCACATACCCGTGCACGTCGTTGCATTTGTATTTATAATATTGTGGCAATACGACTAATATTTGTACAAGCCAAACTCATTTTTTGATTTTGTATTAGATTTAGAGCTTGCAAATTTGAGATGTGTCATGATTCCCGATCGCTCGCTCGCTCGACTTTTCCATAATCCTAACAACCCGCTCGCTCGATACTCGACATTTCTAAAATGCTCGTTCGCTCGAAACCCGACTCGAACATTTCGCGTTCGAGACTCGAGCTCGACTCGAACCCGACATCTTAGCAAACACGTAAATAATGTTGGGAAAATGCTGATTTTCACAGTTCAATCTTTCACGCTACCTGTTCTGATCAGCAAAAACGAAGGAAAATGTGCAAATGAAATACACAGGCCACAGGTCAGGCGTAAACTGTTATATAATCGATTCCTTTCGTACCAAAAGTTTGGCGTCCGGCTTTGCAGCCATTCTGCTTAATAAACGTCGAGCTAAGTGTCGAGTATATAGGAAGTTGGGTACTCGTTTAATACTCGCTCGACGAGAGCGCATACATGACTTGCTCGACTCGTGCTCGACTCGATCATAGTCAAGCGTATCGAGACTCGCTCGAAAAGTCGAGCGGGTAACGAGCGAAATCGGGTACCCGACAAGTCGAGTCCCGACTGCACACTCTAATTAGATTTCAACTTTTGCTTGCATCACAAATTCAATAAATGATCATCAACGTGAGATAATAAGTACAAGCAAAAGGTGACAGCTTTCATCGACGAAAATGGATTTATAGTAGAAATACCGACGAAAATGTCGCGTTTACTGAAGTACACTACATATTTAACAATTTACTTAATTACTTTCACCTACCGTAATTTGTAGCACAATGTCAGTATCCAATTTCGCATACGCACAGAAAGGGATGTAAAATCAGTGAATTGCTCTCCACTTTACCTAAGAGCCCACAGTTTTATGTTGTATGCTCATGAATTCTCTCGCGTGGTTCACACTACGTGAAATCTGCTGTTTAGCCAAAAAAAACTCAATTTAGAGACAAGTCCAAAGCGACTTACACAATGCCGTATGTTTGTCCACAGGAAATGCATTCGTAAAGGTTGTGTTGGATACACAATTTCCTCACAATCTTTCACTTTCGCAACTTTTAAAAGGAAAGACAGAGAAAAACTTTTCTTCTCAGGACAGAAAGTAGTATAATAAGCGATATTGCAAACCTGGTAATTAGCTTGTAGAGCCTACCTAAACAAAAGTATTTTTCTCTTCTTTTCTCTCCACACCGCTCTGAAGATGTCGTAGGACTGAAATGATGGTAATGCTGTAATTACATAACACGGCATTATTTATTAATCCGACTACTAATGCAAAACACTTGTGTACTCTCTCAAGTGTTACGAGCCTCTAAATAAGGAAAGAGGTTGTGAGACACGAAGAGTACTCCTTGTGCTTTCTCCTCAACACTAATCTCTCCCTTTCTCTTCCCTTCTCTCGCGTGCTTGTTTGTAGTGTACGTGTGCATAAAAGGATTTCATTAACACTGTTGATTGCCAAAATAAATATGTAATGCACACACACTCCTCTTTCTCGCAGCATATGCTCTCACAGCGAGGAGCGCACGCCAGGCTGTAGCAAAGTGTTGTCACCAGGTAATCAGGGCGTCAGCATGAAATCAAGGCAGCCAGCCTTTTGCTGTGAATTTTTATGCACAACTCTCCTTTCCCGTCGACTCTCATTTGGTGTGGCAACTAAAGCGTGGAAGATGAATACACGCACATATTTGTAAATAGGGAGTACGAGGTGTGTCATATGATTATGACGCATGCTGTTTTCTTTCTCTTTCCTCTGTGTGTATACGTGTTACAGTGGGAGTTGTAGAACAGCAGATGCAGAGGCCGTTGAATACACAATGAGCCAATTACAGGAAAACTGTATCGCACAAGACAACTTATAATTATGACGTGTCACTCCGAATTTCCTTATAGCCCACCAGTCTTCCTCGGGCGCACAAAGTCACACTCAGACGCTTAATGAGGACAGCACCCACCACCATTTTTGTCGCTTTCTCCCTCCTTCTCTAAACACATTCGGCTTGATGATGATGGGCTAGCTTGCACCATACACGAAGTCAAGGAGGTGGAGTATGAATCAGAAAACATTATGAAAAGAACAGTTGGTGGCTGCAAATTCTCTCCGTCCAAAACACACAACATAATATTCAAAAAGGATAGAAAATAAGAGGCACATACACTTTAGAAGGACATGTCACCCATTTTTTCAAGCAGAGCGGGCGGCAAGCTAGTGCTAATATTGGGCAAAAAATGTGCGTAGAGAAAGGAGTTGCTGTCAGTACAAAAAGGAGAAAGCACACGCAAATGTATATATACAAATATAGATACGCTAAATAATTATGGGGGTGGAGTAAAAGACATAGAAAGCTACGAAATACAGCGAATGCTCAATGTGTGTGTGCTGCATTCAAAGGGGAAAAAGTTTGACTTTCAAGCTTGACAACTTACTTTCAACGTAAAAGAGAGAAAGCGACTCGAAACCTTGAGCGCAAAGAAGAAAGAAAGAGCGAGAAGGAAACGCAGGATCCCGGATATTAACTTGGTACGTCTCACCCAGCGTGTACGTTCACGAGAAGGAAAAAAGCACGCAGCTGTTTACTATTTGTGTCAGTCTATACAAAAGGTAAAGGGAAAAGGTACAAAGGGAAAGTGGCAAAGGTATAAAACTCTGTTCGTCATGCTGCGTGCACACAAACTTGTACACGTCTACGTCGTAATGTGCTCTCACTAACTACGGCGAAGACAAGTGCGCACTACTTACGAACTAATGAGCGTAGACCAGAGATTATTTTCTTGTGAGCACGCCTAAATAAATCAGTACATGAAGTACAGAGAAGCGAGAAAGGGGAAAAATATACAAACGTCTTCACTCCACGATAGTTTCAACAAAACGGAATGGAGAAAGTAAGTGGAGAAAGTACAGACTAAAGTGTTCAGAGAAAAACGAGTGGTTAAGTAAATGAGTGAGATTTTTCCGTTCGTGCAAGGTCCAATTTTCAGCAAGACCAAAAAAAAAAGAGTCTTGTGTGGCATAGCCACGTATCTATTTATAGTTCCTTGCCTTCTCGCAAGATTTTTATTACTTTCTCTTGTTTTTCTTGTTGTCTCGGTGACAGCCGAAACGGGCTTAAAAGCAATCGTCAAGAGGGAGCGAGACGAAGTGAAACCAGCTTCCACTTATTACAAGAGAAAAGAGACACAAAAAAAGTCCACGAGTCGATGGAGGAAAGCAAAAAGAGGAAAAGGAGCACACAACGTCAATGGTAGTGGGGACAAATGAGTCTCTTGACGAAAGAAAAATCTAGCGGCAATGCAAGGAAAGGCTTTCGTCGTTTTTTTAGCTGAAGATCGCTATTGATTTTATGCCGGGAGAAGATCATCATTTGACTTCAGCGTGGTGGTGGAGTATTAGTGATGGTTGTCTCTATGTTTTCATCGACGATATAAATTTATTAGTGCGGATACACCATCTCGCTTCATCTCACCCACTCGTACGCGTCCAACATTATCCTCACATTACATGTTTAATGGAACTTGATTGCAGAGCGTTTCTTCCTCTTTCCATGAATATGAATGAATGACGCGTATTAGTAGAACAATGTGATATGAATGAATCCCAGTATGAGGTGGGTATTGGTACTTATACAGTTTTAGAAGAATCAAAAATTCTATATCTGTATCGTTCGGTAGCAGATAACTAACCTAACCTAATCTGTTTTCCTTTAAGGATAGACTTCGCCTCTGGAAGTTTGTCGAACTGTGAAAGCCTTGTAGGAATTTTGTAATACCCGAGACAATAAAGGATGACTTATCATGTCGAACTTTATAGAGGTTTAGAGGTTATTGGAGTCCAACAAAAATGTTTTGATGATACGAATATCTCGTTGTAAAGGCAGAAAAAATTCAGTGGCATATATGCATTTTCATACTCAACGGATTTTTTTTCATAAAAAAATAGAACACGGAGTGTGCAGCAGTGAATGCGTCCGTGATTTTCTTGTCTCGGGGCTCACTTTCTCTCCTTGATAGCTTTCTCCTTTAGTCAGTCTTTATCTAGGATGTAGCTCTGTGTACAAGTTGAGAAGATGAAATGCTGCCGTTTCTTTCACTGTCTTTCACTCTCTTCGTTCTCATCTTGTTTACTTTCACTCTCTGCCTTTCTCTCCAGCCAAGTAGTGGTCGTCTTATTTTTTTTTATTGTCGCTCATGTCGCCAACAGCAGAGATTTTCGCTCTGCTCAACTCTATTACAATGCAATAGTGGTAGAATATTTTTCATGGGATGAAGAAAGCTCGTACTACCTTCATCCTAGCAAAGTGAAGATAGGTGAATGCCATCGGAAGAAATCTTTATGAAATGTCTTGCTTCTTTGGGCGTGTGTATAAAATGTACATACATCGGAATGATTACATTGGACTTTTCCCACGCAACAGTAATTTTTTCCCCTTCATTCTCTCCCGAAGCAGTTAGGCGCACATCATCCGCCATCAATATTCGAGTGCGCATCTATATATAATTTCGTCGATATAGGCAGCAGGAGAACAAATGAAAGTCATGATGAGGCTCCTACATCCACTTGGATTGCTATATTGATACATAAATTTCAGGGAAGAATAGTTTGATCGCCGTCATCTCAAGTCAGTGTGTGCCAGCCAGCGAGAAAAGGCCAACTGAACACTTTTTTTTATTTGAAGTGGACTAACGCGTACAACCAACAGTGCAACGTGTTCATGTGGAGAGAGCTTCTAGAGTGTGGCGCCTATAGGAAACTACGTAGCTCATCTTGCCGGCGCTCTAAACTCATCTGTGAATAATTAATGGGATGAGCTTGCTGCCGGGAATTTTGTCACTTACAACCCAATGATAATCTCATCACGAGTGACTTGCAAAATAATGGATTTCCTTGAAAAAATGCTTTCTCCCGACCGCCCTTCTTTTCCTTTCTTCTCTCCCTGCACTCATTTCCAAGAAAAACGATATCCTTTTTATCCTCACTTTTTTCTTCCTCCCTCTGAACAATCTCCCCCACAAGAAGCCACTTAAAACGGGTACAATAATGCATGTCCGTTCGGCTGTCATTTAGGCGTCGAAAGTTGCTCAGCTATATTTTTCCTGTTTAAGGGAAATTGTCCTGCCGCATGTAGGGACGCTATATGTTTCTTGATATTATTATGCATTTTTTGGTTTGTGGACTCCCACGTTATACACATCTACATAACGTTTGGATGGATGCCCTTTTTTGTTGAACCATTTGCCGCTGTGCTGAAAAGTGATTCGGCAAGGAGACAGGAAGTGCACCCATTACTCTGTTGTATTTTGAAGTAGCTCACAGTTTGCCTACATTTTCATTGTGGTGAATAGGAGAGAGCAAAAAAGAAAAATTGTTTTTGACATTGTTGTGCCAAAAGAGAGTGAGGCAAGGGCTGCTGGCAAGAGGAGACGAATAGATGACGTGGAAAAGGCTCTCTGTCTTCAGACAAGACATTTAAAAACAGTTTGGGTGTCTCTGGAGATGGAAAAGGGGAAATTTGTATTGCAAATTTCCCTCCACCACATCATAACAGATAACATTAAAATCTCTCTTCACTCGCCGCACTCCAGCTCTCATATCCTCCAAGAGTGAGGACCTGTCTCTCCCTCCGTCTCGTCGTTAGGCGCATTATGCACGCATACATGTCCATTAACATTAAGGCTGCGGTGTTGTCTTCAAAAGTGCGGTTCAAAGTCGAGTGATAATCTGACCCAAAACACACACACAAACACAAGGTGAAGACGAAGGAAGAGACAAAAGCGTGGTATCAGGAAAACAGTAGAAAGAGAGGGAGAATAGGTTGAGAAAAAAATCCCGCACAATAGAACAAGATACAGTGTTTCACTGATTCTTACATAATCATAAATTATGCATTAGGAGTTCCACTAAAACCCAGGAGCCCAAACACGCACACACACACACATGCATACCCGTGGAGCTCACTACGTGTGGAGAAAGTGAGAGAGAGAACGTAACGAGAAAAAGTATAATACAGTAAACCAGTCAGTCTGTCATTTAGTCCTGAGAGATATTTAAATATGTTATAGTTGAGGAGCGAAAAACACCATCTGTGGCAACGGAGCAGTTAACGAGGTTCAAGAGAATTTTCTTCATGAAATAATAATGCTCTCATTCAATCTAAATTGTGCAACAGAGTAACATATCCTCTCGCTTTCTCTTATTCTAGCCCTATCATATCTCTGGTAGGTATACGTACATTTTTGAGTGCGCCTTTTGTTTCACGTAGATTTCTCCTCGTGTGTTGATGGGAGAGCGGAGGAGCCCAAGTAGTCAAGTCACTGCAAGTTGAATACAAATTGGACTTAGGGGATGGTTTTCTCCTACTCCGGCTGTCTTACACGTGGGTAGTGTACCATGCTGATTTCTTTCACTCCTTCTTCTCTCGGCCCTTGTGTATAATACCACACGTACACACAGTAAAGCACACAGACACGACACACATGCACACATTTTCGATGAGCTTCACGAGTACAACTTTTGTTACGCAGGATTACATTTCGGAATTTGAATTAAACCCGGAGAGAGAAAACAAAAGGAAAAAAAATGCTCTCAGTTATTTATGGAAGTGTTTTTCACTGTGCTCTCTAACTCCAGTATTGTTGTTCTTTGCTGCGAAATACTTTGTTGAGAGAAAGAATACTTTCGTAAAACCTTGCCCTTCTCCCAAGTAGAGCTTGTAGCTGCAATAATCAAAATGTATAAATTTTGAGTAAATTTGCAGCTGGAAAAAGTCCAGCAACTGAGGACCTCCCTACCATCCATTATTTAGTCCATTGTTTTAGCTCTAACTTTGGGAAGTGTGGGTGCAGCCAAGAAAGTGACGACGGAGCACTGGAATGCGTCCCAGAAACGTTTAGTGCGCCCAGGCTTTTATGAAATGGATATTTAACTAATATTAGTAGTGACTCACTATACCTCTCTCACTGCGCAGAAAAGGAAACGTCGTATCATGCATGCGCCTATTTATTTCGGTTTTCAAATGTTGGCAAATTTAAATTAATTTTCTCCACATGCTCCCTCCAAAATATTGTGCCCATTCGCCATAATCACACTTATACCGCCACTGTTTCTCTATAATGGGTTTTATGCAAGTGTGTAGTGCACTAACAAATGACTGTACAACCTTTAATTATGAAATCTCCTGTGGAATCATATAATTCCGCTTGGAAGTTCATGTTGGAGCTCGTCAGTTGTTTGTTGCGATTCACATCGGAAACTGCATTTATGAAAGCACAGCATACCCGTGGCCATACGCGTATTGTAATGTCATGACCTGTACATGGTATTTTTTTATTCTTCACTCCATTAGCATTTCACATTACGTAGAGTGTGTAGCTTATATGGGAAAAGTTTCGTTCATAAAGAAATTTATTTTACTTTGTAGCTCTAACGCAAGGTGTTTCCTCAGAACAAATGGACTGGAAGAGAAAGTAAGGAAAGAGCTCAACAATATTTTTATGGTGTAAGGGAAGACCAATTTTTTTCAATCTCTCCTGACTTGTCACTCGACGTACTTGAAGTAGACTAGTAAAAGTTTATGAATCGAATATGATTATATTGTCCCTTCAAAAGCCTCTTGAGTTGGAAACCCGTCTCTCTCACTCTCTGACGTGGTTTGCATTTTAATCTCGCTCTCCACTGAGTGAAAACACGTGCCTCACAATTCCATCCAATCCGGAGTTTCTTATTATTGCGCTGCATAATCATAACGAGCCATGTATTTAGAATTTCGTTGATGAATGTCGCCCGGAATGAGACACCATGGCTTCCATATCTCGTAATAATAATGAGCTTAAACTTTTTCAAATAAGGCATCGCATTGGGCCAGTGTACAGCTTTCTCCCTACATGTTTTGGCATGGTCCATCTTCGAAAAAGTTTTACAGGCAGAGAGAGTCAGTCACATAATGGTAATGATGAGCTACAATAAGAAAGGGATAATGAAAGTTTGGGAAATTGCCACAAAAAAGGGGTAAGGATAAGAGAGAGGAAAAAATCTCAACTTGATAAAACTTTGAAAATAACTTGAAAAATCTTTATCCTTTCTACTTTTACTTGACGGGAAACTTTATTCTTATCACAAAAGCTTTTCTCTACGGTTATGGCGACATCCCATGACAGTGACGATGATGATGGTTCTGTGCATAAAAAAGTATGTAAAGCCATTACAGCTGCTGTCGTTCCTTTAAGACACATGAACTTTGCGCGTAATGTAGAGAGGAAGAAAGCGGGAGAGAAAGCGAGAGCACTAGACAGAGAAAATATGGGAGTATGTGAGGGGATGTAATAAAAATGTGTTTCTATTTCGGGTACTTTGAGCACGTAAAATATTTGCGGAATGGTGGTCGATGACGTGCCCATCGCGTCCTTCTCAGTTCACCTCAGGCCCTTAACTTTCACCATTACTGTATGTATAATAAGGAGTGAAAGGCAGTGCGGACGTTGGTTCACAACATTACTCTGAGTGGCGACTAAGTGAATCAGGTATGCGTGTTGGAGTTTAACTGGGTCGTCACTTAATTACACATTTTCCACCCAAACAGCCTTGATAAACGCCCTGGGTGTCCACACACAACACAAATTAATGATCACCTCAAGAAACACACATCAAGCATCCTTCCCCACATTTTTGCAATGTTTACGACTCTCGTAGTGGCTATGTGAGTGTGCGTTTCATGAGAGCGAAGTTGACACGTTGCAATGCTTTCAACACTTTGTTCACATCCACTTTTCTCAGCCTCAAGAGAACTCGACATCGACGAAGTAACAGACAATTATTACGCTAAGCTTTCACGGCTTGTACCACGCTTTCTCTCATGTTTAAGTTAGGATACGTATACTACGCAGCTATCAAGTTGGAATGACCTTGTTGTGGGTACATGATGTATCAGTTGAAAACGTCCGTCCACTCTGAATTGTGTACGGGGTCGTAAAGTAATGAGGTCTTCGTGAAGTGAAGAATACGACATGAAACTGCCTCCACCAAAAATTACGGGGAGATGCGGCATTCCACGCTGAGTCTGAAGAAGAACTCGTGGTTTTTCAAAGATGCTGTCAGTAAAAGAGATTTTGTGTGGCCCAATTGAGTAAGTTTACGCCGTGAGAGAGAGAGCTCATTAATTTACTAATTATTCTTGTAATTACACAGTCTGATGAGAATACGTCCTTGAGACGACGACTGGCGCAACAAAATCGACGCCTTAAGACGCATCCCAGCTGCATATATGTATATAATCCCATGATTCAGTTAAAGCTGCAGAAAAATTTCCACTTGTTATAAGAACTGGTGCTTGTACAGTGCAACATAAAAGGAAAAATTTAGTAAGAGAATGCAGCTTCCTATCTGACGCCACTATTTAAAAAAAATTGCTCCAGCACTTTTCTCTCTCTCTGTTATTCCTTGAAGCGACAATGTTATCTCATCGCGCCCTAGGCTGTGTCTCTTACTCAAACTCGATAATCCAATGATCACCTGCGTTTGTGCATGCTACAGCTCAACGAACAAACAAATAATTAAACCATCAGCGAAAAAAAAACACTGATGAGAATGGTGCCGTAGATAAGTGTATTCACAACAATATTTGCTTTATTACCTTATTTTCGTAGGTAGGTATGACGCATCGAGAAAGTAGCAACTAGTTGGTTTTGACGTTTACGTAAACCCCACCTCCCTTCCTAGAAGAAAAATGTTGATCTTCTATATTTTCTCTGGATTGTCGCTGAGCTCACATACGCAGAGAGGCACTTGAGTGGAGAGAGAGAATCCAGTGATGAATTCGCCATTTCACTTGGTTGCATTTTCACTTCCCATTTTCATATAGAATGGGATTCCCTGTAATGTTATGCTTATACTAGATTGTTTTCTTGAGAAAGTGTGTACGTCGTGATGGAAAGTTGCGTTTTCAGCACAATCTAAAATAATACGGTCTCCACCTTGGCTTTTACTCTGAAACCATATTACGGCGTCAGCGTTCTAAAATTATAGTTACTAGCATATACACATATTATTTCTTTCTCTTTCGTACTCAGTCTCACTATTGCTTCCATTTTGACGGTGGATGACGGTGATAATGTTCGTGTTGAAATTTCCCATTCAACAACCTCTGCAATATGTATAATCCTCTGTAATATGGGATATATATGTAGATGAGTGGATGAAATGAATATTTCCAGCAGTTTTCTTCTGACTTTTTTTCCTTCGTTTACTTTAGCCAAAGGAAATTCGAATGTGGGAAGAATGGAAGTTAATGAAACTGAGTCTATAGTCAGACATAGCAGAAGAGCATACACCTTCATTTCGTAGAGGAAAATATGTTTGTGTGCTGTGCTACCTACTGTTGCCGGGTTTCTTCGTATTCTTTGACTCATCCCGTCTTTCACTTTCTCTCCAAAATCTCTCTCCTCTCTCGCTTTCCTTCCGGTCTTCAACGTTTTTTTCCCAGTGCATGTCTTCCAATGCGGGATCGTCTTATCTTTCTTTTCTACGAAGAAAGGTAAACGAACTTGTTATTTCCACTGCAATAACATTATGTAAATTCCTCATTATCTAGAAGTTTCAGGTTAGGGAAACAACCATCTCTTCAACCTTCATCCCTTTCATCGTCTTACTGAATTACATTACACGTAGTGGTGCACAACACGAAGAAAAAAGTCTTGTGGAATGAATGAGCTTCCGAACTGACTCGGAGCAGGAGATACGTATCCACAGATAAAAAAAACAGTATGGATTAGTGTTGCAATTGAAAATTCCAATGGGATAGAGAGAGAGAGAGAGACTGCGATAACTTTCCTCTCTCACTTCTGAAACTATTTTGTGAACTTCTCAACCCTACCTATGGTATACAAACACAAGAGTATATTTTACTCTGAGATTTCCTCCCTTGCATTCATTGCCAAGTTTTTGTTGTGAGAAAGTTTCAGTTTGGAAAGTCCCACTCGTATTTCACGCAGCGTTGAAGTGCTCATTCCCTCTCTGTCTGCCCAGGGGATATTTACAATTAAGAGACACAAGACACACAAGAAGACGAGGACACATTCATGCCGTTCCTAACAACCCAAGAAAAAATAATTACTTCTTACGGCGAAATCGTATTCGTCAAGGGCTTTGCCTCGTTTCCTTCCTGGAAGGAAAAAGAATGAAAAAAGGGTGCGTCGAGTCAGGTTACCCGGAGTATAATTTCTGCTGAAAATACCTTGCTCAAAATATTCCGGTGGTGATTATTGAGAAAGACGGATGACTTACGTGCGTTTTTATTTACCTTTTCTTAGAAAAACTTTCATCCGCCGTTTTGTAATTCGTGAATGCTCCCCATCGTCTGAAAACTGGTTTTATGGGACTCCTAGGAACTGTTTTGAATTGAATTTTTACCACGTCAAAATTTACCTCCGAACGACAATAAATCGAATGAACTTCGCATATCATATCGCGCAACGACAAAGAGTCAGCGAGAGAAATATGGAGACAGAGGAAAAATGAACATCAGTCATATCGTTCTCTCATCTTTGGCAAGGTATATCTGTCTTGTCTTTTCCCCTTTCTTCCATCACTGATTACAATCCAAGAACAAATCTTTGGGTTTAAAGAAAACGGAATTGTAATCAGGCATCTATATTTTTGTTCACACAAACGCGTACATACACAAAGAGAGAGCGGGATAGCTAAAGAAAACAAATTGTGCCAGCTGTGTACTATACCTCTCACTGTGAAGAATTTATATATTGTGATTGAGTGAGGAGAAGAGAGAGAGAGAGAAGAAAAAAGAAGCAATCGTTGACGTTCGTTTTCTCTCCTGGTGTGATTGGAATAAGAAAAGGGAACAACTTGCTTTTCAAGAGAAGATAGATAAGGGCTCATGAAAATGGATGACTGAAGGAAAAAGACACGGAAACGAAAAAGAAAAAGGAAACGAGGATTTACTTGGATAAAATGGAGAATGCAAACAAAAAATATAGGAGAAACGAGCCCGTGAGAGAGAAAGGAGAAAAGTATATTTACAAATACATGTCTAGCATAGGCACATCCATTTTTGTGTCTTCGCTTCACTGTCTTCCTGTGTGTGTCTACGATTGTGTGAATGGAAGCGTGTGTATTTATATATTTACCAAAAGGCCTATTTTCCTTCCGACACACCATGCTTTCTCCCAAGTCTCCTCATCTCGCATCCTTGTGAGAGCTACATCAAGGCACACTTAAACTCCCCACATTATGCGTGCACATTGAAATAAAAACGTACGTGAACAACGAACATTCACGCGTATCACGACGAATGTGTTTCCGAGTTTTGCATGTTGTTTTGAAGGTAGTGTTTGAGAACGTGTGTGTTTACATTTCTCACAAATAAAAACGTATGGCTCTCATGTTCGCAATTCGCGAGCATTTTCGAAGACAACAGAGTTACAAATAACTTTTGTGTATATCCTTTAATGCTTCCTTCAAGCATTTTTTGGCTTTCACTTCGATTGCATTTGCATACAGTGATTGTGTGTGTGCATACGAGTTTCTTTGTCTGTCTCCCTTGTTTTCCTTCAAAATGAGAAAAATTACGTCTGCTTTCCCTCTCGCCACATTTCCCTTTCATCTCTCTCCTCATATCTTCGGGAAAGAGTCGATGATGGAGGAACACTAATAAAGGGAGTACAATTGAGACAGTGAGGGGAAAAATAGGGACGACAACACACGCAAAAAAAGCGAAAAAAGGACAATGATGAAGGCTCATCTGAGATTGCACTACGCATGAATTGAATGCTTTGTTTAATGGGAAAATTTTTTGAGGACCTCTCTCTATCCAACCAACCACTTTGCTACAGGATTTATATATAGGCACAAACGGCATATTATCTCATTCTCGAGAACTCAACTCTGTGACTGTGCTCAACTTGGGTGCTATCATCAGCCAACTTTTTTTCTACACCAGTGAGTGTAGCAGGAGCTCGATAGAATTTTTTTTTTGTTCAGAGTATAAAGCAAAAAGAAAAGGAGAAAGTACGAGATATTGATGTAAGATTGTTTAGTTTCGTATAATGCTAAGAGCTCATGTCTTTTTTACGTTCATAAACTATACTTGACGTATGTTTCCTTTTATTTTTGTCCACTTGAGTGAAATTTTCTCTTCCAAAACACATACACATTGCCTCATTCCAGGCGGGGAGGAAAGCGGAGTGGAGGAATGTGTTGGGACCGTATACACAGAAGTATTATATTTATATGTATAGGAAATTAATTTTAACTTCCCCCATAATTGCGGACTCCATGGGCATATAAGACAGAGACAGTGTGGAGAAATGAGTTTTATCTATTACCCCTTTTTTCAGCTTAGCCCTTTTTTTCTCCGGCTTCACAACTTGCATAATATGTGTATAATGCGGAAACTAGTTATACGGAGACGGAGTAGAAAAATGTAGGGAACATTACAGCCACGGCCATGACTGAAAGGGAAAAAGTTTTGTGGAAAAGGAGAGGAAAAGTTGACAAAAGTTTGTGCGAGTGGGAGAGAGATTTTACCATCGAGACTCATTACAAAAGATTTGGAGAAGGTAGATTTGACAGAAATAAATGGGCAACTGTCAGCCGGGGAACACTTCCGCAAGACTGATGTCCTATTTCTTTGCTTTGATTATCATGGATAGTGGGATGAATATTAGGAATGAATGGAGAAAAAATCATCGCGCACATAACACCACCAAGACAGAGGGCAAAGAGCCCGCTTTTACTCTTCCATTCGAAACATTTCCCTCTGTTTATGAATTTTTTTGTGTACGTACAAATATTATGGTTAAAAGAAAAACACACAAAATGGCAAAATCAAGAGAAAGTGGTGGCAGTGAGTGAGTAACTATTTCTGCTCAAAGTTGAAGTCACTGTATAATCGTCAAGTTATCAATTTTCGTCGGCACGACGCAATCAAGGGAAACTCTGCAAGATATTATGTCGTGAATATAATGATTCTCTCCAGACAAAAACTAAACTTTTTATTACATTTGAGCAAATTTTCAGTGGATTTTTTTTAACAAAGTTGACAGCAGACGCGCATAATTGTTTCGGAAACGTATGGAATGGAAACATTTTCATGGTGCGCTTCCCAATAATACGCTGCTCTCAACTGAGAACTATTCTACAACGGGGAAGTTAAGTGTACACACGATATTAGAGTAGGGAAAGCGACAAGGCCACATCATTTTCACTCGACTTAGCCACCCTGCAAATTGTACGATTGAGGAATGAATAATTTCTGACCTCATCACCATTTTCAAGCCATTTGGTCGTGTTTGTGTGAAACCTGAGGACAAGGTAAACTTAGTTGATTGTGGTGAGGCAGAAAGAAAACCTAGAGCATTCCTAGTTCCCAGTCAAACAGGAGTCATGACTTCGAATTCAGGAAGACGAGACACACAGCGCACTGTCATGCTTCAGCGGTTTGTCGTATTAGAGAGCGGTAGCGGTAACCGTCGTCAAATTTTAATCAACATTCATTTTACATGAAAATCCGTCGATTTTCCGCTTACCTTCCTCCGAAAAAAATAGGGATATACCTACTTCCCTCTTGTTTTGCCGCTTTCCTCTCTACTCTGCAGCCTTCAATCACTTGATCAGCTTGCATTATGGGAAGTGAGACCCTTTCTCAACTTTTCATCTGTTCTCCGAAATGGACCCCAATCCTTTTTCCTCTTTCATGCTGGAGGAGAGAGGCACTCAACAATAATTTTAACTCGTTTTAGGAATAAAACTTGTGTGATCCCTACTCCTCGCTCAAGTTGAACTGTACCATTTCGTGCTATTTTACGGTAATTCTGCAAACTCCTGCTGAACAATTTTTTCCCAGAGAGAGAAAGCGAGAACCCAGTTCTACTCGTGAGGAGTGGTATAGCGTGAGGAAAAAAGAGCTTTATGTTGTTTCCCTCTGCCGTTTCCTACTCAGCGGTATATAAGTACTTGTTTCAATATTTTTATAGAATTTCCTCGCAAAATGAGTACGATGTTGGCTTACAAGTTAGAGGAGGACGAGAGAAAGGGAGTAGTGAAGTAGTAGGGAAGCTTGACTTGTATGTATATGTAGTGTGGCACTTTGCAAGATGTCCTCGTTGAAGGAGAGAGAAAGTAGTAGTAAATAGTGTTCTAAAAAGTAGTGAAGAAAAGCCATACATAGCGGCACATAAGCGGAATAGTGCCCACTCTTCCAACACGACGGTATTAGTAGCAAGTTGTGTAGAGCGACGGAGAGAAGCAGTTCCACGCCGACTTTCTGGATTTGATGACTGACTCAAACACAGAACCACTTTCCCCTGTCCCTTTTTTCTTCCACTTTCTCCACTACTAAGAGAGTAAAAAGAATGTGCAAACTCGAAGGATACACAGAAAGACGACGAAGAAGACGATGAGAGAAAGAAGCGCTGAGAAAAGTATCGTTTGTTTCTCCTCTAAAAAAACTTTGGCTGAAAGTGACTTTATTTTTGTGGAGCCTTTTTTATGCGCCATAACAATAATAACATGGGTAATATGATGGGATGAAACTGGTTGGAACGATGTGATACAAAGCAACTCATTCTCATGTTATGGAGGACGGTTTAGACTTTCCGCTTTTTCCTACTTCTCTCCCGACTCCAGTCCCTCGCCCACTTTCTCTCTGTTTTGGCCCAAAACTTTCTCTCATTCTGCGTTTCATGGAATTTTTGTAACGTATTACAAATTCTGGTTAGTATAAAACCATCCTCTTTCCACTCCGAGTGGAGCAACTCATGCTGCTTCCGTTTTTGGTGACATTGTGCTGCCTTCAGTTTCAACACTGTTTTCAGGCTTTTGTTTCGAAATGCTGGACGATCGGAGAGGAAATGGGCAAATCGCAGTGTTTGCGAAAGTGTCGTGCTAAGTTGTCATTATAGTAAATACATGCATACGGTGGTGACTTCTCTGTATATAGATGACTCCATTGTTTTTCCAGAGAAACCAACAGGCTGTTTTAACAAAAATTATAACTCATCACTCATTCGGTCCAATGTCTAAAATTGTAAGCTGCCGACTAACGGTCAGTGCAAAATTGTGTAAAAATGAATGTTTGTAAAACCGTGAGCTAAAGGTTTCTCCGAGGTTAATGCACCCAGTGCTGAGTGCTGCCTATAAAAATATCAACTTGATATGACCGCTGCTGCTTCCAAAAAATGTGGAAGCAGCGCGGAAAGAATAATTTAATATTACCTCATTTTTGTTCTTTTTTTTCCACTGGATTTGCGCCGTTGACATTTTTTTGCGAGGAGAGTCAGCGTACAACGTGGACAATCCCAAATATTCTTGGCCGAAATGCAAGACAAACTAATCATAATATGTGTTTGCAGGACTGCAGTAGCTTCTTGAACGTACACACATTCATGGTTGGTCACGAAGTCCTGAATAAGTTTTGTCTCATCTCTTCTGCCGGCAACTTTAGTTACGTCTGCATATGCACATTTCAAAAAGTAAGAAATAAAAATGATTCAGAGCCGAATATGTGTTGCGTTAGACTGCTTTACGAGGCTCTTCTTAGGTGCTGTTAAGTGCGCTCTTACTTCCGAGTCGAACATTGTACTTTCGCCATACCAGAAAAAAAAACGAAAACCATCCAACGAGTCTGACTTTGGTTATGCTATATTTCAGATATGATGATAGTATGAGTGCAGTAAATGGTAATGGGTACTTCCACTGCTTTTTCTGGTGGAGAAAATCTCCCATTTTTTCCTCTCTCCCTTTCATACTCCATCTCCCACTATAGAGGCTTGCTCAATTTCCCCAGTTATTTTGGCAAAGAAACTCTTTACTCTTCATTTCTGTCCTGCTGCGTTCCCGAGATGAGCACAAAATTGGGATACAAATCTGAAGGAAATGTGTTGTCCAACTTGCTCTAACCTACTCACAAACACACAACGATTTCCCCTATTTTCTTAACGGTGGTGACACTTTCTTCGACACAACGTACAACCGTTCGTGACGTCCACACGAGTACTCTCTCCACGTTGCTGGTGCTGACTTGTGCATTTTTTTGCCTTTTCAGTTTCCCTCCATCCACCACACTCAATCCGCTTGACAATATCGAAATAAGAGAAGGAAGTTGTTGTAAAGAGACAAAAAATGCATAAACGAAGCGAACTCTTGCTTTCTCCGCTCTTCCTTGCTCAACTCTGAGGCTGAGAAAGTGAATGTAACTGAAAAGTACCCTGAAATACTAGCAAACCGAGTTGTGTGACCGACGGAAGGAAAAAGAAAATACGAGAATAAGTGAGAGCGCAGCAAAGATGGGCAAAAAGTAAGTTCTTATTCTCTCTGATAAAAAACAGTATTTTTGCATACTTCTGCTTTATGCAATATACATACCTACATTATAGACTTGAGGCTATATACAGATGCAGAAAGAACTTATCTTTATTACATGGCACAACGACAGCGGTACTTTCACGACGCTGTATGCACACGTATGCACCACAAGGAAGGAGGCCAGGGTGGCTTCTCTCTGTATATACGAGAGTGAATAAATAGATGCATGAGCTTATTCCTAATCTTTTTCCTTACATATGGTCTACATTTAGAGTACAACTGAGAGTTTCCCATCGTTACGTCCTTTCACTCTCTTGACGCGAAGGGCACATATCTAAACACGAACTTGTAGACGGCGTGCCCCACTATTTCTAGAGACCCACTAAAACGGACATGATGGAAGCTCGAGAAGTAAGGAAACGAAGAGAAAACCAGAAGGGAAGGAAGAAAAGAGAGAAGGAGAATTTCATCTATTTTGTAGAGAAAAATATATCTGCACTTTGTCTTTGACTCCCATTTCTTTCTACTCCACACTTTACTCCCTGCTAGCATCTCTGGCCATGTGTATTCTCCGCTGCAAATTTCTATTTTTTGTGTGGTTGCTCTTCCTCTCTCTCTCTTGTTCTCATCATATTCCCTCTGGCTTCTCCAACATTTAAGCTAGTTGGACTCGCAAGTAGGAGAGAAGGACTGGAAAAAATTGCACTTTCTCTTTCTATGTATAACCTTTTAGGTCTCTTCTGCCATGTCCTCGAGACAAAGATGGAGAGTCGCTACCATGTTTACCACGAGGAGAGAGTGGTAGCGAGTAAACAGGAACTGTGTGGGAGTCGTTGAAAGGAGAAAGGAGAGAGGGAAAACATACCGTACATTTTCCAATTGTGTCTCTCTCAAGAACATATAAAGATTTTACACAAGTTGAGGAAATACTATGTAGCTGTGATTCTTCTCTCACAAGCGAGCATCGGCTAACGATGACTTCACTCAGTCGGAACAGAACTCCTTCCCAAGGCAAAGAGGACAGGCTATTATAACAGAGAATAAAGTAGTCAATTCAAGCGGCAGCTGACAGACTTTGAGTTAGACAAATACAGGCTAAGCTTTCTCTTTGTGTTGGAATCGCAAAAAAAAGTAGCTCATCTCCACTAGCTTATTTTTTTCACATGCTCCTTTTCTCTTATATTCCTGTACACATCGCTAGTCTTCTTGTTCACAAGCTTTCTCCTGCCATTTTCCCTACTTCCAGTAGTGACGCTCATTTTTCCCACTGTCCTGTAATTCCATGCTAGGAGACGAAGAAAAAAATCCATCAGAGCATTAGCTTATCCTTGTGGATGGTCCCGTAGCAAGGGAGAGAAGGAAAAACAGAACTGGGAGATACACAAGGATGCTAAACGATTACTGTTACATTCGACATTGTGACAGGCTAAGAGACAAATTCATGAGGACAGGGGAAAAAAGAATGTTTTTTTTTCTCTCTGCGTCTGCTACCAGCTAAACTGACGATGAGATAAATAAGGAGGACATCTCCGAAAGGCGAAGAAAGTAAGAGTGAGAGCTAACTACAAACACAAACATTGCAACGTGTATGTATTCAAGGATTTTTTCCATTACAGATTATACGTACCTTCATGCAAGGAAGGGAGACAAGAGGAAAATGGAGTGTGGAAAGGAAGGAGTTAGCTCAACACATGAAAAATTATGGTAGTAAGGTCTAAATAGATAGCCTTTTCAAAGTAAAGAATGACTTGAATTTTAGTGCCTCCCCGTTTCGTCTTTTTTTCTTGACTAACTACTCGTCCCTTTTGTTTCTTTATCTTGACTGGTTGCAAACGAATAAACGAGAGGCAGAGAGAGAAAGCAAAGACTTTTAAAATTCAGAATACACACTTGTCTTTACAGGCGTGATCAAGACAAGCTCCATATTACTTTTTGTCTTGGACTCAAGTTTAAATACACGAACACGCTACATGTTGTTTCCGTGCTTATTCTCAGCAGCTCCATACTCTGATGTGAGAACACTTCCTGCCTTTTCTCCTTAGCAAAAACGAAAGGAAATCTCGTAGAAAAATCAGTAGGGACGCAGATACAAGCAGTGATTTGGATTACCTGAAAACAATGATAAAGAACAGATCGAGATTGAAAGAATGTCAAAGTTATAAAGTGCTTTGCGTGGAAAAATAGCGAAAAGTCCTGGAGACACACATGTATATTTTTTATTGAGAAAAAATGTAAGTCACGTCGAACGTGCATGTTGAGCATAGAATATTCGCACGTCAAAATGAGCGCACGGTGTAGGAAAGGAGAATGAGTGTTTAGTGAACGATTGAGTGAGGAGAGATTGAGCTTTGCGATTTTTGCCAAGACTTGTTTCCATCTCGTTGACATGTCCGTATCAAATGGTATATAAAAAAAATGCACACGGTATACGTAGACACGAAAGAAAGGGAAAGCAGACAGCGTTTTAAATTATTGAAGTGAGCAAGTAGTGCAACTGCGGTCTTTGAGATTTTCAAAAGATTTGTACTCACTGGCCGAAACCCGAGTTTGTACAGGTACTTACGACCATTCTCTTAAGCGTGCAAACCCATTGGTCAGATTACGCCGTTGTGAAACGACTCACAAGTGAATTATCACATGCAACTGTGTGCACTGTGTACTGAGCAGAGAAAGAGAGAAAGGAAAATGGTGCATTTGTGAAATGAGTGAGTAAAACTACGCCGTACGTATATAATGTATATGTGTATATAAATAAATGGTGGGAACGGCTACAAGTCTGCTGGAGTAATGTAGCATACATAAGTTGCTCTGACCTGAACAAAACGATTCAATACACGAGCCCATATGACGATGTGAGCCCGTCCAGCGATCTATAAATATATACAAATATATATATATATGCGTTTTGTAAAGAGCTCTGTGTGAATACTTGCTTACACAGATTACCTCTCGCTGCTGCCGTGCATTACGTGAGCTCTCCCTGTTTCGCCGCCCTTGCCTTGTATGCACATTCACACAATAAATGGGTGAATTTCTTTTACGACTTACAATAGATTCATGGAAGAAAGCGACGGAGAGAGAGCTTGTGGCAACAACTATACCTTGTGTGTGAGTCAGATCTTATTTTTTGAAGTTTTTTCTCTTTCTCTCTCCTTCACTTTGCCCACATTGTTATTCCACTGACTTTCACTTGTCTTTTATATCAAGTCCTGTCTACTCTTGGGTTCGCTCGTTAAAAAGAAAAGCTAGAGAGAGAGAGAAAGTGTGTATGTGTGTTTATGTGTATGGGAACATATATACACGCAGACATTGTGTACATGCCTTCACACAAAGTAGATACATTTGAGGCTATAATAGTCATTCAACCATTACACGCACACACACATTTTCTCTCAGAAAGAGAAAACCAACAGGAGGACATGTGGAGTGAATGGGGAGAAAGGAGGGAGAAGAATAGGAGAATAAAAGTAATATGCTTCTGCGAGAGAGGAAAAAGTCTTCGACGTAGAGAAGGATAAAGGAATGACTCGCAAGATGGACGAGTAGGCATAAAAGTTTTACTTAAAAAGACACATAGGTTACCTAAAATCCTCGACTCGGACGGATGCTGATGCTATTCTCTCCTTCTGACTATTGTTGATACTTTTTTCCTCCACCCTGACTTCCACACACGGTGGGAAAGGAATCCTCGTCCTGGAGTCTCCTCACAAAACGAGTGAGGAGAGCGAAGGGCGCTTCGTACGTTTCCTTACTTCTGTCGATATAATCCGGACACGAGTTTTTCTTTTCTCTCTCTCTCTTCCTCCTTTCGCAAATATACATTCGAGTTAAAAGGAGAGAGAGGTTGATGCCTCAGCAGGAAAATGGAAAGTATGTATCATTCTCACAAAGAAAATGAAAGGGCGACGCGTATTTTTAGTGTGGCGTATTTCTCCTCTGAAATTTTTACTCGTACAAGAGATAAATATGGATGACTGAAAAAAATTATGTTTTGACTTTACACTACCAAGTTTCTCGTCGCAGAAAGCTTTGTACTTTCTCACCTACAATAATAAATATTGTGCGAAGAAATCTCAGCATTATTGCTGATGTTTTTTTCTTATATCTCTCGCGCGTCGAGTGAAATTGTATTTGAATAAACTTAGCATGCGTAATCTCCGTATTTTATGGAGGGTTTTCCATGTTTTTGTGTGTGCGCTGTGTGCATGATAATAAGTGCACAAATTATGGCAGTCGTTGATAGCGGAAACAACGCAAACTTCTCTCTCTCTCTGATTTGGTGTCGACATCAAAGAAACTTTCGACAGTTGTTCTTTATTTTTTCCAATTCCAAATTTTCCCCGTGCCAAGGAGGAAGCGGGCGGAAGTCTCCTCCGCGTAGAGATTCCGCCTCATTTTATGGTGACAACCAGGATTTAATATGAGAGACTTTGGGCTCTTCTTGCTCACTTGGACTGTTGCGAATGAGCCATCATTCATGCTGAGCTCATGAGCTCATTCTCTACCCGGGTTGCCTAGTTTCATTGAACACAACGGAGAAAAACAGTGTGAAGGCATATCTAAATCAAAATGCATCTGTCAAATCCACTCCTGACTTTTTTGTTAGTAAGTGGAAATTAATAATTTTCACCAAGGTCTCCTCCACCAGCCTCTAGAATTTTGAAGTGATTCCTGTAATAATGACGAAATTTGAACAAAACAGGAAAAAGAACACAGGCGAGCATATGTTTCACATGACTGAAGTCGTATACCATTTTTTTTTGTGAAAATTCCAACTCAAGTACTTTTAGTGGTGCAAGCGTTTGTCTGTCCTCGGCGAAGCAGTTACTTCAATCTCCCTTTTGCCCCTCTGTACTCTTTTTGTATGCCTAATTAAAATGTATAATCTCTGGAAATTTTGGTGTATACGAAATAACACCACGTGAGTTAAATCCATTGCGCCACTTACCGAGGATGTTGACAGGCTTTATTTGCTTTTTGCCTCTTGGCTCCTTTTGCATCTCCGCTTCCTCTGTTTATTTCCACGTGCGTTTGAATGAGCACTTTCAGGGGGCTGAGAGTGAATGTTGTTTTTTCCTGTCCTGATTCTCGTCGTGCACAACACGACTCAAATATTTATCAATAAATTTCCATTTATGAGGCGTGGTTCAAAGGAAATGACATCTTTGACAGGTTTGAATTCATTCAACAACTCGTGTGAGGAAAGCAAACAGAATTTGTATCAAATTTCCGTTAGCCAGTACAGATCTCGTTTGTTTTTCTTTCTCTCTCAAATACTCTGTAATTTACTATTTCAATCGTGCTGTCAACGGAGGATGAGGAAAAAATGAGAAAAAAAACATAGCGGAGAACTTTTCTCTGATTCCAGCTGCCACACAATGTCCAACTTTAAATGCCTACCACATCCAACGAGAAGCTGCTTTTTCCTCTTACTTTTCCACTTACACAACTCCCAAACTCAAATCCCCATTCAACATATGTCCCATATAAGAAGCCATCCGATCAAGAAATCTGACGTAAACACTTTTTTCCATCTCCTCTAAAACATTGGACACCATGCTTGTTAGTAGGACTCGCACAAGTAGCATTTGAACTTCTTTATTCGCATTCCACCTTATTTTTTGGGGGGATCGATTGAACTGATATTTTTCCTATTGCACTCCCTTTCCTTCTGCTCATTTTCAACTCTTCGTTTTGAGGATAGCCGAAGCGTCCTTGAAAAGTTGAGAGCAGTTTTCAAACAAGTGCATATCGACACACGGAGTGGTAGGAAAATGCGATGTTATTGTACTTGAAAACAGATAACTAAACGAGGCTCTTCATCTATCTCTTTCATGCAGCTGTGCTCTTCGCAAAAAGGCGTACTTTTTTCGTACCACGGCAAACTTTTTGCAATCACGGCTTTAACACAAAGTTGCATAAATCCGGTGAAAGAGAGAGAAAGAGAGAGAGAAAAATGTTTCAATAAATCCTGTTTTTCCAGCGCACAACAACAACACTGACATCCATATTATGGAGCGGAGATAAGGGAGAAACATGGCGCATTGGAATTACACGACAAATTTCCTTTTTTCTCTGTCGTCATTCGTGATTTATTTCGTGTCAAGTGGAGAACATGTAGAGTATGCAAAAGCTCACCCGTTTTCTCTCTCCAATCGAGTGGTTGGAGGCACTCCTCGCAGTCGATGGATGTGTCAAGAAGAGGTTTTTGTTTAACAAGTAAATAACATTTAAAGGTGTTGTTGTAACCGTGTGGATTTTGATGGATCCCTGCTGTTAAGGTAGAGTGATTATTCGTCGAACAGATTCATATTAAATGCGTGTACATTCCCATACCCGCCGCCTATTCTCGTGTGTAGTCGTCGGAACAAACAACGGAAGAGAATCCCCTTTCAGTGCGAAGTATGGTGTGCTCACGTTGCGGAAACTGTGTTTGATTTGTGACGAAGTGGTTCAAAAGTATAAAATCCTTGAGTAGTCACTACTTTCCTCTCTGCCAGGATAAAGATAGGTTTTTTTAGGAGCGAAGTGCAAGTCGAGAAAAAGTTTTCTTTCTCTTCAACGTGGAGAAAGTACAAGAGGAAAGACGAAGTTGACTGGTGCGACGTGAAGTTTTCCCTGCTATCTCAAAGTTTCCAGTTAATACCACTGGATTGCATCGTGTTCCTTGCGACCATTATCTCAAAGTATTATCCTGAAAAAAGGAGGAAACGAGGAGAAGAGAGAGAGAAAAGAACGTCGACGAGGTTCACCACTTTTATATGGGGCGAACAACGGCTAACACATTGTGTACGAGGAGAAAGTGGAATCTCTCTCCGACCTACTCTCACTCTTTCCTATACCTCTTACGGCCTGTGTCAACTGGGGGTTTTGATTAGCCATCTCGGAAATATTCAGAAATGACTCTTGAGGGACTCATTTCTTTAACTGCTCGACCGCACCGAAAGCTGAAAAAATGGCACACACACAAACGAAGACGCGCCGCTCTTCAGCACACAAACACATACCCAAACCGGAGTAAGCTTGAGCTCAGAGCCGAGCATTACGAGAACGTAGGACGCACATGAGAATCCTGTGGTACGTGTGCTTAATACACTGAAAAGCGAAGATGAGATACACACATTATAAGGCTCAACTATGATACTCTCCGGCGAAAAGAAATGGAGCAATCCACTTTTTTGGGACATGTATATTTTTAGGGATTACCAGAAAAATTTTAAGTTAGTTCACTCTTCTTCCTCAAGTTCCACGATTGAGGATTGGGATATGAATGAAAATTTGCAGACGTGTAACACGACTCCCTCGAAGTAGGCCTTTGCACACACACACGCAGACACGAGATTATATCATCACGTAAATCCACACTTGGTATCCATGTGTTTTGTGGGCTTTCTCTATATGTAACATTCCATTCATGTGTCACGCTTCTCCATCTTGTCTCTCTCAGACTCGGAGAGTGGGTGAAAAACTTGTCCTTTTCTCACATCCTCTCTTTTTTCCTCCTAACTCGTCCACATTTCATGACACTCACTCATCTCATCTCATCTCATCTCCCCATTTTCCCACCCATTTATTTGAGTTGGTGGGATTGAGAGAAGAAAAAGTTGGTTATGATCACTTCCCTCGAATACAAGACTCTCTAAAAGGATATTCTATTTAGTTGGCGTGACATTGTTTGGCTTTACTTTTACTCCGACAAATTATCCCATTCAACACGAAGAATACTCGTGTGCACATACACGGAGATTAATATTTGGTTGATGTCGCCGCCTTTTTATGCGTATCCTCATAGCTGAGAGGGAGTGAAAATGCAGAGAAAACTAACTGTGATGGGTTACATGCATCTGTCCCCGAAAGTTATATTGTGCCGTTCCTTCCATATCCCGTCCTTTTCCCGATTTTACTCTAATATACATACGCAGTACGAGAGTGGTGTGATCAAAGTTGTAAAAAAATTCTCTCTCTTGCCCTTTTTCATGGAGATAATATGACATGTTTGGTGGATTCTCAATGTGCGGTTCTTTGCAGTATCATAAACATAAGTAGACGTCATTTTGTAAAATCACTCTGTCCAAATAGATATCACGAGAGAGAGAGAGGCAAAGAAAAAGGAGAAGTTGACTGCAACTAATACAGCGGAAAGCAGTGCTTTCTCTCGAAATCCAATCTATGAACTGGTGTGTGTTCTCATATTCCACCAACTTGTCCAATTCGTATGTGCTCCAATGGAGCCAGAAGTATCCATAATGTATTCTCACAACCATGCTCTGTCCTTGTTGGATATGTGTATTTCACACATACAATATTCAATTCACCCCTTTCCCTCACGCACTCTGTCTGTCTCTCTCTCTTAGGTTCTAGCCAACCTCGATTTTTTTGTCGGGCTGTGTGGTAAAGGAGAAAAGAGGACAAATCATGCGACTCAAGTTTGTGTGCCTGCAACTGAAATATAAAAGCGTGCGCTTCTCACAAGAGTTTTGTTGAACTTCCTGTGTGGGAAGATGAGTGTTTTCAGAGGATTTTCCCTCTCTCTCTCTCTCTGTCTCTCCGATTTTTTATTCTCTTTCCATATAATGTGATGGCAATAAGCAGAGAACGAGAGGACGAGTTTGAGAGAGAGAAAAAAAATTGAATGAGAGGAACTGCGAGACCGGAGGAGTAATAGTGGAGAGTGTATTTTCGTTCTCCGGCGTGTTAAAGAAAATCCTATTTTCTGAAGAATTTCCTACCATCATCGTCACATGGAGAATGATGCCGTGGCTGTGTGCTTGAATCACACTCACACACGCTCTCACTTTCACTTGAAAAACTGGAAAGCTCTTTGATTCGGATAAACTCCCTTAAGCGGTGTGGGTAGCCCTAAAACTCTACAGAAAAATATATTGTTTGACTCTCTCTCTCTCCGTCTGAGCCTGCGGTATCTCTCTGATAGCAAATCTACAATATGGTTTCCTGAAGTGAATTTATTACTGAAATGAGATAACTAACCAAAAATGACGTGGCGTTAGCCCGCTTTTAATGTATTATCTTGTCTGTTGTGAGGGCTTTAAATACGTGACCACATAGCAATCACATCTGGAGCGAGAAGCGAAACAAAATAAGCGGATGAGAACGGAGGCTCGAAAATCTTGTGGAATTTGCAGGTGTGTCATATGTGATACTACAGAGACGAGGGAAAACCAGAGAGAAAGAGCCGCATGCATGAATGACCTAAACTCTGGGAGTAAGGGAAATGCTCAAAAAGGAAGAAAAGTTTGAGTGCTCTCACATAGCCGACAGCGTTGCTGAGGAATTAACAGGGAAGAAAAAAACAGAGGCTCTTTCATTCTCCTCGTCTCGATCTCTCTGAAATGACTTTTCAGACTTATTTGCCAACCATCTTTAACCACTGATGGATTTTAACTTTCACTCTTCCAGATAATGACCAAATTTTCTCACTTTCTCTCAAGACGACTGACTCCTCGGAAGAGAACTCTGCCTCTTCTCCTCAACGAAAAGTGTGTAATGAGATGCATGATTTCAGAGAGAAATCTCAAGGAAAAGCTATTAAAACCACAAGCATCTCTTCTTGTCTTCCTCGTACAGTTGCGAAAAAAAACCCTCTCATTTCTCTCCTTCCCAACGAACCATAATATATTATGTGCATTTACTGGCCTATATACATAATAATATGTGAGTCCCTCTCGTCTCTAGTATTCATCGAAGTGTGTGTGCTCCACTCTGCGCAGTAGTAGTATCCTTCCATACGTTTCCTCTGTGCTTGATTTCTCATCCGTAATGAGATGATTACGCTCTCATGCATACCTTCTCTGCTCTCCTTTCCTCTCAGCGGAATAGATGGGGAAGATCCAAGTATTTTGCACAGGAAAGGGGATCAAGAGTGAAGTGAAAGAAATCAAACCTTGTTATCAGCTTTAAATCAAAGCTTGTTCCTCCGGTTGGTCGCAGCTCGCTGGCTTAAATTCGTACCCATAGTTTTTTCGTATGATGTTGAGAGCCAACCCTTCAAAATCATAAGGTATAAAATTGACCGGAAAACAATTAGCTGGAATGAAAGTGTTGCAACACTTGCAACGTGACTAGTGACTGCTGCTGATTTCCATTGCATTTTGTATTCCTCTTTTGAAGTACGCATTACATTTTAATCCAGTGTCAAGGTCCTTGAAAGTACTTTGTAGCGTGCAGTTTCCCAAGCTCTCTCCCTTGTTTCTGATGTGTAGCAAAGGGTATGATGCACTGTTGGGGCCATTACTTCCTTGTGAGTTATTCAAAAACCGCTCTCGCTCAGAGAGAGAGAGGTGAGTGGAAAGTTTTACTGGAGAGCAAATTTCAGCCTTGACTGTGTGTAGATACATGCAAATGCATTAAAATTCGGATACAGGAGCGACCATTTGAGGAGCTAGCAACTGAGAGAAATCTATGAGAGGCTTTTCTCTCTGTCCAACTTCAGGTTACGGATTAGAGAGTCGCTCGCACTCCGGGATGTAATGTTTATTTTCAGTGGAACCGCTTGAATAAATGCATGCTCCTTTGTGGACCGTCTAATCCTTTTCCTACTATACGGATTAATTAACTTTTGAGAAAGCGCTTCTCTCTCCCAAATGCATAAGAGTTTAAGAGAATAATGTAATTACGTGTGTATACACGTATATATTTTGATATACACGTTGTGCCTCTATTCTACAGAGATTGGTATAACAACGAATATTTTAAATCATCACTATATAATTGCTTGTGCACGCTATGCATATACAGTTCCGTTTGATTGTGACTTTCTCTGTAAAAAGGGAGACAAGGAGAGAAAGCTCAAATAGCGTCATATTTTAAAAGTGTGCACACAAACAGTTTTTACAATGTAAACTTATGTAATATACAAGCGGATGCTGTGAGCGTGTGTGAGTTTACGGTTTAGTGATCAAATAACCTTCTGTAAAGTCAGTGAAGAGCGGAGCGAAATAAATGAATGCTATCAACAAGACAATCTGTAACCCTTTTTCAAGCTTTCCTTTAAAACACGTTCCTCTCGCAGAGTCGACAAAACACACGTCTCCCCGCTGTAAAAGGGATGGGTATGTACATACTCGCGAGATTAGCAAAGCTTTGAAATATTGTAACAATGACTACATAAAAATTACCATGATTCCTTGAAACGAGTGAAATGAGATTTCTCTCTCTTTTCAAGGGTGTATTTATATTTCCCTCGCATCACAGTAAGAAGGGAACCAGAGGGCAATAACGTTTTGAAAAGAGAGGAGTAAAAGACACAATAGCTCACTTTTAAGCGCACAGACACGGAGACAAAGACAAGTTTTTTTTTCGTTCTCGCAAAAGCACATATACACGAAGGATGAATGAAAGAAATCATTTTCTTTTAGTTACCCACTTTCACGATTATTACAGCCAAGACTTTTATAGTGCTGGCACGACAGTTAGCGCAACCATTACACTACTGAGAGAAAAAAGAAGGGAAAAAACAGCGCGAGTGAAAAAGTATAGTTCGCAAATTGCTTATGTGATGTGAATGGGGGAGAAAAAAAGGAGAAATTGTTTGAGATAAAATTGTTTTTCTCTCTTTTTTCTGGCTTCTAAGAGATTGATAAACGTTCGAGATAATTTGAGAAGTCCAAAGAATACACGGGCATGCATTTCGCAATTCTCTATGCAGTTTTCCTCTCCCGTCATCTCCTCTCTTCACTCTTCTTTGCCCGCCTTCAAAAAAGGAAAAAAGTAGGTCAGGTCCTTGGAATGGTTCAGAAGATGGACAATACAAGTAGTGTGTTGAAGCACGGTTTTGTCATATCACTTGCAGCACTTTTCTTGTCTACATTATTTCTCCTTCGTACAGAGAGTTGTGACGAAATAAATACTTCGCAGAGGGGTAGAGTGAATCATAGGAAGTTCGTCGTTTTTTTCTTATTCTCTCTCTCTCTCTCTCTCTGAGAAAATGTGAAGACGTTTTTCTCTCCCGCGACAGCTGTTACGTCGTGTTTTCTTTCGAGTTTTCTTTAAAACCTTCCGTATCATTCTCTCATCACAAAAATGAAAGGAATAACACAAGCGAAAACTGAGATGAGAATAGGGAAGAAGAGCAAAAGCGGGTCAATTGAGACACGAAAAAGTTGAATACAATATGCTAACATGGAACAATGGCGGTGGCACAAGAGAGAGAGAGAAAGGCGATATCAAGACGAGAATGGAGCAAGAGGGAAAAAGGGAGCCCCTTTGGTTGTATTCCAGTTTTTTTGGGGAAGATAGGAAGAGAAAGTTTTCTCCGCGTCCTCAAAGCAAGCGTATATGGATGTGGACAGTTTGGGTGGGAATAGAAATCGTGTGTCAGCGGAGAGTGTGTTCTCATATGTTTAAAAAGAAATGTGCATATTTATTTGCCGACAGAGCTTTTCTCTTCATCAATATGGAAACCGCAAGTGAAGTATGCATGTCGTATTGTGCAAATGTGCTTTCCAGAGTTGGCTCCCTATCGCCAAAAGGTTACATTGTATGCGCATACATAGTTATCAGAAAGCTGAAGGAAAATGCATTCACAAGTGTGTCATTGTGCTCCAGATAGGATTCTTTTGCAATGTGTCAAGCACAGAGGCACATTATTCACTCGAGATCCATATTAATATTGGAAAGAGGACATACAACAGAGGGACATAATGGGACGTGTGTTCTGCTGGGCAAGACACTGGAGAAGCTGTGCAATAAACAAGAAAACGTGAGCAACCGTTTGACACCGCTTCTCAGGGAGGCCGAGGCGATGTCGATTTTTAATAACGAGTTGACTCCAACCCCTTTGATTCCACGACCTCACTTCGTGGACAGAGAAGGTCTCCGTTTGTGAAGAGATAGCGACTGTTGATCTTGTGAGAGACTCCGAAAATAGTCTTTGAGCTTGGAAAGACCGTCGTAAGCACACACACACACCACGATTGTAAAGGCGTGTGTGGCGAAAGAAAAGGGAGAAAGAAGAGCCTTAAGACTTGAAAAGACCGATGTACAGTGGTATTCATAAGCTCTTCGTCGGGTTCCAATCCCATCGAACTAATAATGCATAAGAATGATGTAAGCGGGAGAGAGTCACCAGCATTCTTGAAAATGACTGGAACAGCACACATGAGCGGATTGTGTTACATTGCATTATACACATTCTTCCTCTCTCTTGTCGCACACGTACACACATCACGTGGATATAAAAGTGGAAGAAAAGAAGAGAGGTAGCGCTTTCCCCGTGTCCCTCGGAGAGACTTATGATTAGACCTAAGAGGCTTATAAAATTGGAATATAAATTGTATGGCACATTTCATGATCCCTAAAGAATACATTTTGTCACCTCAAAACCTCGTTTACTCGTCTGTTATCGCGAAGAAAAGCGCTCCGCTATGGGCCCTACCTTTCGGGACCCTTTGTCTTCTTGGAAGTCAACTCTCCCATCGTATTGATGCCCGTGGTAATATTTTCTGCATACTTTGTTTCCTCGCACAACAAACTCCATTACCTAAACTCAACAAGAAAGTTAAGCAGGGTAGACACACACACAAACACAGAGTCAAGAGAGATGGGAAGGGATAGGAAGCCTTGCACTCGAGACTTCTCAATCTCACTTTTTTATAAGAAAATGCAATTAATGGGAAACTTTATAATTTATTCCATAACTTTCTCTCACTCTCTCAGTCGTGCTTTTTTTAGTATTCCTGCCATAAATGTAGGCTGTTTTTTTGTTGTTGTTTGCGTTCAACAAAGTAGAAGATACAGGAGAAACAATGCGCTGGTCTTTGTGTTTGTGTATCACTGGGTAAATTTCGTAAATTCTTTGTTCCACATACAACCACAAAAGAAAACAGCATGCACCTCGTCATGACCACATATGCACAGGAAAACGTTGTCTGCAAACTTTGAAACGCGTCGCCCACGCTATTGAGGCATGGGGGGATGGTAGGAAAAAGAATACTCGTCTTTCTTGTTCATCGCATTAATTTTAATGATTGTGATGTTGCTTTAAACCTTTGCTATTTAGTATGGACGACGAGGAGAAATTTGTCATTAAATTTGGATTCCCTTTTGCTTCTGCTGTACTACAATGCCAAACTGTATCTTTAAGGGAGAGCGAAACAAGGCGAAGCAAAAAAAACGGTAGATTGGTTATTCACAGTTGACTTTCATATTGAATGTAGAATTTCAAGGGAATATATTCATCCTAATATATAACCCCTTTGCCTCTGTTTGATGTATATATTTGCATAAAACACAGGAGTTCAAGGCCAACTTCTGTGTGTGATCCGATTTAGCCGGAGTGGAGGCTAAATTCGCCAACTAATGCGTCATCATGATGTTTGCGGGAGCACTGGTTTGAAGTGCTATTTTGAGCCGACGTCCTACTGTGAATGTGTTCGAAATAAAGTTACACGTATCGGCTTAATTGAAAAATGGATCAAATTACTTCCACAGTAATCCAACACTGCCACAACTCTCGTCATCCCAGCTTCCAATGTCCACTGCTATCGTATTCTCACGATAGTTGTTTTGCCGATATATCTTCAACGATTATGTGCTAAAATAGCACCTCCGGTTTTGTGTTGTACACTGGTGTTTTCCTGAAACTAAACACTGTCAGTCATTAATTCCAGTTGCGACCTTTTTGAAACAGAATTAACAGCGCCATCATAATTTCGGTATTGGTTCACTAAATGTCGGTTGCTATCAACCTTTACTCGCCGCAAAGTTGAGAAGTGTTCAACAAAAATCCAAAGTGAACAAGCCAGCTCGCCTTTTTTGAGAAGGGCAAACAAGACAAGCTGATACGATCGCTAATTTCATTAGTAAACTTTTGATTGTCATCCACTTTCCTTGTTACCCTGTATTTGCTCTGGCCCTTCCTGATTGCCGTCGTGATTCTAGCACCATGAAAACTTTTCCACTATTCACGTACTGAGGCGTATAAGACTCTATAATACGAACAATATCAAAAGTACAGATTTAGTGTACTTCAAATTTCATAGCAATCAGAAAGTGCACAACCTCATCAAATGCGTAGAAAGCGCTAACTGCAGAAAAAAACCGTTAGAATTAGTGACAAAATGATCAACCTTAAAAAATAATCCTTGTCGTCTTCATTCTTTCTTTTGCTCACAGTGACAGAAAAAGGTTGGGAAAAAATTGCTCAACCTCTACACACAACTTGAACAAGGGTCACAAACTAGTCGACTCAAACTCATCTTTCATTAGCTACTTTTTATTTTCAGGAATACACTTTTTTCTCTCTACCAAAGCTGGAAAGAGGAGAGGATAGACACGCGTTGGCGGTTTGTTTGCAGTGTGTAAAGAACTTTTCATTAGGTTAACTATCTCCATCAAAAAGAGTATATATGAATACACAACGAGCTTCTCCTGAAGATAGCAATTTTAAACAAGTTTTTTGTTAAAAACCTACACAGACAGGGTAGGGACAAGGGATGACTAAAGAAGCAGTTTGTAAGAGACTGAGTATACCTTTAGGAGAAAAGAGACAAAAGGGAGGGAACGAGAGAGACACAGTGAAAATTGATGCAGTACACTAGTGGATGATGATGATGAAGAGGATGGAGATGGAAATGAAATTTTTTCCTTGTCTTCATTTTTTGTCTTTAGTTTTCTCGTACACACAGCTCCTTTTTTATCCTTGTTTCCACACACTCACAAAGGAGGCATACACTGAGAGAGAGAGAAAGGAAAGATGTGGAAAGAGAGAAAGTCACCGTCAGAAGATTTCCCAAGGTATGTAGATGCTCGCTTATTAGGAGACGGGAGTAGTGACTCCTAACTTTCTCTCATAATTATGACACTCACTGCGACTCCACATTACAGTGAAAGCACATCCATGCACGCACACACCTTCCTCTATACTCTTTCCCCGTTGTTACGAAACAGTATAGTGATACAGAGTGCTGTAAGTGACAGTATTAAACTTACCTGTGAGGAGATTACATTAAGATGGTGTTGCGTCAGCTTGTGCATGTATGAGTGCTTGAGACAATGGGGAGGGAATGTGATGTGTGAGTCTTTTTTATACGAACCTTTTGATGCCTTTCTCTCTATATTGAGACAAACAAACACGGCCATGAGCACGATTGTGTTTGTGTGTGTTCGTGTGTACACTGTTTTCCCTGTGACAGTATAGTGTCATGGTGCGTTGCTCAATTTTTTGGAAGTGCTTAATTGGCCAAGTTAGATTGCCGGAAGACAGCAACTGTGGTAATAAAAAGTAATTACAAGAACGAGCACGTAGTTTGTAGGCCGTATAGTGGCGCGGTATACTCCATAGTCTAGTGGCGACTTTGACAACCATAAAAGTAGAGGGAAAGGGAGTGCGAGTCGAAAAGTCTTCATTACGTGTGGAAACTTGACAGAGTTTACAGTTGAAAAACTTTCAAATTACATGGTGCTTTGATTATTAGAGTGTCACACGGCCCTGGTGCTCTTGATACTCGTTTTGGCACACACGGTGTGAGAGGCTCAGAGAGTTGTCTTTTTGTATTAGAAATCATTTTATTTATTGCCACAATCATTTTATTCATTTCCTCAAGAAAAAAAACGGGGACAAATAAAGTAGAGTTCTTAAACATTGTTTGATGGGCATCGTCTCTTTTGCGTTTGGCATGTCTTCATGAGTTTCTTTTCCGGTAGTCGTGACGCTTTGCGACTATTTTTAGATGTGACGTTAGAATATTAAGTTTCCTGCATTGTGCAACAGCAGCACGAGCGCTTGCTTGAAAAATGAGAGTTGTAGTGTTTATGCGATGGCACACGCTGTAATCCTATTTTCATCCGTAATTACAACATACTCGAGTAGTGATGCCAGAACAATCCAGTGCGTCATGGACCGAGGAAGAGTGAATTAAAGTCGCAACTTTTTGCCGGCGTCATTCTGCTATGTCACAGATGCAGCACAGATTTAACGTAGGTAACGTCAAGGGGATAAAAGTTGCTTTGCACAACCGTGTCAGGATTTTCCACATCGGCGACTAAACCATCAGGTAGAGATTGTTCAGAGAGAAACGCAGGGCTTAAAATTAACTAATCATAAAACAGCTCACACTACGTCATAGGGAAAAGCGCGTATGATACAATAGTTGGGAAATCAAAATGAGCGAAGTTAAATTATGACGTGTGCATTGTCATAACAGATTTTTGACAGAACGGATGCTATTTAGTCATTAGTAATTTAATGTAAGCTGGATACGAGGGAACTACGTAATCAGCGTGCAAGAGTGGATGGGCACGGAAGGGAATTTGGATACAAAGATTTATTCTGTCAGAGATATAAATAACAAGCACAGAATTGCGGTAAGAGTTTGAAACCTGAGGCATTTGCATTAGCATGATTTTAAATACATCGCTAAAGTTGTTATTTGGGTTAAGACAAACAAAAACGCAATACACTTGAGCTAACCTTTTCCTTGGGCTAAAGATTCGTCCAGTGTGCAAGGACACTGGATCAATGCTCGGAAGGTGGAGAAAGCACTATTGAATTTTTGAAGAAGAGAAAAGGCTCTCCGAAGCACAGTTTTGAAAAGAACCTCTCTGGATTTTCGATGATCCCTTGTAGATTAGAATGGAAACGCTTTTTCAATGCTGCAACAGTGAGACACTGTCTCGCCCCATCCTCACACTGACATTCTTCTCTGAAGATGACGGTGAAGATTAAATGAGGAAAAAAAAATCTTTTCTGTCAGCAGTTTGTGTGTATGGATCCCTGGTATCCGGCCGTGTTGCACGACAGAGCGTTGTGCCTCGGTGTGCCTCGCGAGAAGCGTGAGCTCACCCATTGTACTCCTTTTCCAGTTTGAGTGTCGAGTCACGACACCGTCTCAGAATTGACATATTGATTTAACTTTCACGAGAGGGTTTTCTCAGCATGACATTTCATCTGAAATGCCATTCTCAACCCACCACACAGAAAGAGGGAGGCAGTGGGAGACAGAAGGAATACGATGAGAGTAAGTACTCAATGTGAGTTCAATCATCCGTTTTGACTTTTTGTGACAGAAAGGTTGTCTCAGCATTGTCGCACGATGTGTGACCCGTATGACTTTGTAGACTTGAGAAGAACGGTTTTCATCAGCAGGAGTGTCCCTTCCCCCGAAAACCGTCTGGGATGATTGCCACGCAACGCGAAAACTTTTTTTTTTCGCTGATGCAGCACCAGAATACATAAATACCTAAGGTTGCATCTACCTCTCCTTGAAAACTTTCTCTGAATTTTCACTTCTACTTTCAGCATTCCAGAGAAGATCGCCGCGTGGACGGAGAATGAGATATTTGAGAGTTTTTTTTGCGACGGGTAGTCAGTGTAAAGATCTATGTCTAGACTCTAGACAAGAAAATTCCGACGTCCTCCACTCAAAGAGACCGGCGAGCTAGAAAGTCGGGTCAGTCATAAAATTTCAATGAGTGCTTCACCGGCTGACTGACAGCAGATAGGCTTAGCAAGCTACAGGATATGATTCAGGATTAGTCGACTTCAAGATAAGGGCGCATACCGTTGAAAAATACGGGCTTATAACACGCACACACCTTCATTTCATGTGTGTTCAACGCTGAACAGATGAACTTGCTAAGGGTACCAAAGTGAGATGAATGTGTCACCCTGAAACGCATACACTTTTCCTCACACGTGTGCATCACGACCAGGATGAGAGGCACATCACACATAAAAAACTTTGACTTTTTTTACCTGCAAGGTGATGATGAGCCCATGTGTATGCGTGCAGACTGAGGGAGTTGAGTGATGTGCGATCACAGTATGTAAAACACGTCCCATCTAACTTTCTCTCTCATTCATTCAATCTCATTCTTTTTATCAAATTTTCCCTTGTATTCAGTTTATTGGGCGTTGGGACTTGCACTCCCAACCACACGAGACATGTACCATAAATAATGCACTGAGCCTCTGTTCTGGCATGACAAGTGGATGGAAATTTTTTACAAAATTTTCACCAGTATGCAGCCAACTTTAAATTTCGGGAGAAACAGAAATTTCTTCGGATTTACAACAGGGTGTCAAGATCACATGCACAAATTAAAGTTTTCCCCTTCTTCTGCAAGAGTTGTATCGATTTTCTACCATCTTCTTTATCCCATCTGCCAAAAGGAGGCGCAGCAGCGAAAACGAATTACGGGGAATGTGTGGAGTAAAATATGAAAAAGTGAAATATTGCTGTGTCACACATACATATCCACCTCTCGTTTTTATACCTTTTTCCAAATAAACGCGAGCTTTGCCGTATGTTCGAGCTTCTGGTGTGAAAGCAGCATTTACACGGTTCTCAAACGCAATCCATTTTCAGAGTGGGAACTACAAAAGCACATATAGTCACAATGAACAGTACAATAATTCAATGTGTCTATATGTAGAGAGAATAAAAGGGAAAGAAACCGGAGCACTGGTGAATGGTATGAATAACCGAGAATTGATTGTTTAGCAGTATTTTTTCTCATTTGAAAAGGCGCTAGTTACACTCTGACTTTTATTTCCGTCGACAGAGAAAAATTGGGGTTACTCAACGCCACACTGTCAACCAGTCAGACACCCATAAGTTAAACAAGGGCTCACGCAGTATGAAGAAATGGATAAACTACTCGCCTTCTTTTTCCCGGTGGCTTTCTCCACTTTCTCCAAATCTATTTGAGAAAATGGTGAACGGTTCCGTAAAATTTGAGTAGCTTGCCAAAAAGTCAATAGATTAATAACACAGCGTATAGGTTTTCTGCGTTGCCACGACAACCGAGACGCGTTTGTACAATGGGGCATTAAATTCAATTAAGTATAGATTTACAAGTCCATTAATATTCACAATTCTTTAGTTGGACATAAACTTCAGGGATCGGCGTCCGCACCTCCACAACGACATGTACATTTTAACGTTTTATTGTTACTCACTCGTAAAACTCTGCCCATTTCAACAATGCCGTAAAGAGGGGAAAAGACGGAGACGAAACACCAACATCTAATGACTTTCCTCAAAAAGCGTACCTTTGTTCTCAGAGGGGAAAACCGATGCATTCAAAAATCGCTTCAGCTTGAGCGGCAAAAGAGAAAGAAAGTGTGGTGGGAAGAAAGTCTTCCATTTTATTTCCTTCAAAGACAATTTCAAAAGCTATTTTCCCACATCTCCATTCCCGACATTTATTTAGTCGCTGTGTGACACACACACATAAAAGTGTGTACAGCACATAATGTGGTTTATTTATTGTAAAAAATCAACTACGTACTAAAAGGAATTCTCGGGAAGACTATTCCGACGAGCTGTGTGCAGAGAATGTTGTTTTCCCTCTCGGTGCTCCACCATCCCCCCGCCAGTCGTACACAATACAAAATATATGGGAGAGCATTAAAAATCAAAGAACTGCTACTTTTGCACTTCATGGAACCGCATTTACTGCCGGCACGTCCAATTTTGATGGTGTAAAAAGGTACACGTGTGCCACATCTCCTCCCTCGACTAAACTGGGACGGGGAAAAAGGTGCGAGCTCTTATTTTCTCCACAACGTCCTCGTATGCAGAGCTTCACTTTCTCTTTGTTTGATGGAGTGATGTGAAGTGAAAATAGGCAACTGTCTTCTGAGCAAACAGAGAGCTCTTCGCCATTTAATTATTTCTATTTGCTATTTTTACGGACCCTTCCTTATGACTACTGGCTGCGTTACGATGAGCACTCAGGAATATACACGAACTATTTAGTGTATTATGCAGGTTGGTCAGAATAAAAGGCATATATGCATGCGTCTCTACTAGACATTGTCGAGGAATGCTTTGTTTAGCTAAATTTAACTATTCAGCTACATTTCCGGTGTTACTGAGGTATGTCATCGTCTTTTACACACTTCAAACAATCAGTCAGTATCATTAACAAGTTTGTTTGTGAATTATTTGCTGGAGAATCAGGATGTTTCCTCTGGCGCCAATTCCATTGTAAACTGTTTTCAAAATAACAAACGTCACTGGATTGGGATTTTTTCATCACAATTTTCTACTTTCTGAAAGTAAATATTTACACTGCAAAAATGCTTCATTGTCTGCGAATCCGTTTTATGGTTGTGCCTCCAGCCCAGCCCCCTTTCGCCTAAATATCATCGTAATTTGAGAGCATCGTGGATTCATCCATCTATCCTTCCATTTCGTGACTTTTTTGCGATAAAATGTCATACAGCAAAATACTTGTAATAGCCCGGTGCGGTTTCAAATAGAAAAACATTGAAATAATCGAATTTTCCTCTGTACTCGCAACGCACTAAGGTTTGCAAAAATTAATGTGACATAAATAGGCTATCCTCCGTGATTGCCGTACACAAGGGATACCCTTTTCTTACCTCGTGACCGCAACGTGGAGTAGTAGTCATCCAGTTCTGCGGAATCGCACTCACTCAATTTGTTATGCTGCGAAACCATCCACCACTCGAAAATCCCAGTAGGGAGGCAAACGGCCGAGTTTTGGGCAAGGAAAAATATTTTGATCTGACAAAAAGGAAAAACATCTTAGCGTTTGGTAAGAGCCTTTAGTTTGACTGTGTCCTGTTTTCATTTGAGTCGATTTCCCCTCTCTCCACTCGTTGAATAGTTATGCTAACCCTGTTTTCTTTACATTGCAAACTTTATGTATCCAACGCAATTCCCATATATTATCCGTACAAACATAAAAACTAATGTATAGCCTATGCTGGATCATACCATTCCTGGAAAAACTCTCAGACATATGATCATACAACAAGGAAGCGCTGTCTCAAAAAAAAGTCAATCGAAGCTCTCAACTTGAAAAAAAAACAGAGTCTTGGGCAGAAAAAAAAACTCGAGAAAGACGAGGGGAATGTGTTTATACGGGAGTTCAGTGCTTCTCTGCTGTTACTGGTCTACGCTTTCACAACCTGGAGAATCCCACACAAGAGCTTTCTTTCCAGCTGCCACTTTTCTGTCTCTGTATGTGGTGAGCTTTGAAAAACGTGCGACTTGTTTGTTAGTTTGTGTTCATTCAATCCTTCTTCTCCCGTTTCTCTCTCTTCGGAAAATATATAATGCGCCCGTACCAACATGGAGTGTATATCTTCCTGACTTTTTTTTGTTCTGAGAAAACACAGTGTACCTACTTCCTCTTTCCTCGGAAGATCTGATCTGTCTACGCATACACACTCGCACTCATATATTTCTCCGGTGGAGGAGAAGGCGAGAAAAAAAAGTTTACCGGGAGTAGTGAAAGATTGTATGCATGGAACAAAACTCGACTTTTAGATGATTTATATTCAATGCGTCTTGAGCATTACTTTCTTCTCTGTTTTCTTGAGAAAAAAAAGCTGAATGCGGAATGTGGATTTTTTTTTCACTCTCACACAGCCTCCTTCATATATGTATAAGTAATACTTGAACTTGTGTGTACAAGCGCACAATTCCTTCTCTTTTTCGTCTTTGTGCTCACTTGACTCGAACCGACAAAAGGAGAAGACGAAGAAAACTCCACTCACATGCCTATAACCTGTAACTAATACGCCGTTCTATGGCATCGTAATAAATGGAGGAAATGTTTCGACGCATATTGAATGTGCCAGTGGGAAGACGGAGAAACGAGAGAAAGTCAGTGTACAAAGGATTATGACAAGTGCTCGTGCCGTGTTTTCTTACACTAACCAGAGAGGAAAGCGAGCCAACACTAAATACTTGTCTCTCCATTTCTCCCAGTATACTTTCACCTCCTCCTCTCTCTTCAACTCCCGTATGTAACCCCACAATTCATACTGGATCAGCAAGTCGTGTCCACTTTTCCAATTTTGAACTTTGAACTCCTCTCCTCCTCATATTTCTTTTGCACTAAATTCAACAAGACCAAACGGAGAGGGGGAAACAAAAAAGTGGATGATGTAGAGAAAAAATTTGGTCGCACACGAAGGTGAGCTGAATCCATGGAAAAAATGCAAAGGTATACAATTTTTTCGGGTATATTGGAGGTAAACCCAAGTATTTTCAGATTACCAACGGAAATGACATACAGCTTTAAGCATATGGAGAAGAAAGTCATTTTAGTTTTATCGTCGTTACAGATTTCTTCTTTTTGTACCATTTTACTTCTCTCCCGCAAACCTCTTATAGGTCATGTGTACATAAGGATGAAGGAAGAATAAAAGGGAAGGAAAAAATACTGATTTGCTTTTGCATTTTTATGGCTTTACTGTGTGTCTTGCTGCCAGAAGGAAAGAACATTTTCCTTTCTCGCTGATTTTACAAAAAAATCCATCATCTTCTATATTCTTTATGCTTTCCCAGCAAAAAAAAAACGCGTTTTTTTCGCGCGCTCTCTTTCTCTCCTTTTCCTCCGCTTCGCTTTCTCCTACTTTTTCTACTGAATGCTTCAGGTGTGTCTTGATTGGAGGCTTTATAGACTTTCCATGTGGGCTTTGCCTTCTTCGTATATTTGTGTAAGTGGAATGGATGATCGATGAGCGTTCCGATTCACCACTATCTAATCTTCCCTCATCCCTCGAACACAGCAAACATAGACACACTCGCGCGCTTTTCCTGACTTCACGAAATGAAGAATGTGTAATTTTTATGCAAAAAATATGTATTAAAATGTGCACAACTTCAATTCCAGTTCCCCTTCGTCGTTCACATCTTCAAGTCTTTTTATGGGAAATAAGTAAACAACATTTTCGAGCTTACTAAAAAAACTGAGCTATATACACACTCTTCAAAAATGTTCGGCGTGGGTTGTGCACTCTTCTTCTTGTTGTTCGAGTATGAATTCTATAATGAAATATGAGCGGAATTTTTTTCTTGTAGTCGATCAAAACCGCCAACATAAACGAAGATATTATCATTATCCATTTTAATGATATGCCTTATAGTTGCTATACTTCGGCACATGTTATTATTTCCTACAAGCAGGCAACGAAGGAGTTGAAAAGGAAAGAAGAAAGGGTTTTTCAAAACTTTTTTTCTTCCTTAACTAACGATTGTAAGTCTCTTTTAAACTGAAACTCACATCAACAGACGGAGGATATCAAGAGAAGAGGAAAATGAAAAGTTATACAGTCATGAAGTTAGGAGAAAGTCGGGTAATGAACGTGTACGTGTGTGAATATTGTAGAAATCTATTTTTCGCAAGGGAAAGTCAAGTAATTCATGGTTGTACTTATAGCAATTCTTTTCTTCTTTTCAAAACTACCTTTCTTTCTTAACGAGGAGAAGTAATGGTTTATTTGAATGAGTATAATACGAAGATATGTCCTATACTTTGGTTCGCAACGCGCACGTTTTTCTCAGTGTGTATCTATGTGTGTCTGTGTGCACGCAGCAAAACTCGGCGACGACGGTGACTCCAGCTTTGGAAGAGCTTAATATGTGTGTGTTTGGAAAGTTATAAGTTAAGAGAAACCTCTGTGGAGTGGGAAAAACGGCATGATTTATTCCCCTGTGTGGTAAATGAATTACTATTCATATGAGACTGCCATATCTCTGCATTACAGTGTGGAGAGCCTGCATAAATAAATGAATGATTGAGTGAGAGAGTAGGAAATTAGAGAGGAACATGTCGTAGACTCTACTGTTCGAATAATGCACACATACGCATATTATAAAAAAAAAAAGTTTGGAGAGTGTGGAAGAGAAAGCGCGGAGAAATAAGCGTACAAACAAGACTCATTCACCCGAAGAAAAGGAATATGAACGCTCACGTTATGAGAGTGTTGTGTCGGACCTTGAATTTTTTCATTGATAATCTATTTTTCAATAAGTTACAACACTTACTTCCACCAAGTATTAGTGACCGTGAAAGAGAATTTTTACAAAAGTATGAATCTTCATTGAAACCTTGCTGTTTCTTTTTTACCTGGCAGTTTCTATGGTAATCGTGCATACGTTGCCTGTTACTGCTGTTATAGGAATGCAGATAGGTTTCAATGCATCGAGCGAGCAAACAAGTCCTTTCGCACTTTTACTTTACATACTTCCGTGTTTTCCTCGCAGCCAACATCGTTCTTTGCCAAGGAAGCATGTTCGGCTTAAACCTTGTCGGCATTTAAGATCTCACGTCTTCTTCAAAATGTGAAGTTAACCAATTTCGTCGATTTCTCTATTTCTATGAGCATAAAATTAAAAGTGGGCTAGAAAATCCATTACAATACTAGAAGCCACATTTTTTACTAAAAACATTTTATTTTACTGGTTGTAAAATTGAGAATGATTTAATTTCTGATAATATATAATAAAACAGGCAAATAATTAAGCTTTTTTATTCAAAAGCCAGTTCAATTCAGCGAATTACTCAATTTACTAGTTTACATATTTGCCATGCAAATCAATAAAACTTGCAAGTCGTCACAGGTTTAGAAGTACTCGTCGATGTCACAATTTTGACAAGTGGGCAACAAAATGTTGACAATCAGTAAAAAAAATAATTATTCCTAGATACGTTTTTGTGTGCAACCATTGTTTCCAATAACAATGTAGCAACAGTTACATTACTATTACACGGATGTAAACTTTAAAAGTTTCTCTTTCTCACTTTAAAAGTTTTGAAACATGCGTAAAGTGTTGTAGGTAGGCATGCTTCACTGAGGACAAGATCTGACCAAGTCTTTCACAGTTTTTGAAAGGAATTGATCTTTCTAAAAAAAATAGTGTGTGAGGTTTGCAGTCTTTTTTATATGTTTCCCAATACGTCTTCCATTTCTCCGTGATTCTTCCTTTTCCTTCATGTAAAAAACGGCAAAAGTGACGTTCGACATTACATGCCCGAAAGGAGCGAGAAGTGAGGGGACACGATGTTGACGAGTGCATCTCTGGAATTATACACACATTATACGGTTCTTCGTGGAAGCAATCTTCATTCCCTTTTCGCATCTCCCCGAGGAGAAAGTTGTGTGTTTGCACACAAAAAAAACTCCGCATATAAATGGGATAGCGGTATAGACTTTTCCCGTATTTCCGGATTCCAGGAGACATGGCTTTATTACACAATCAGTGTGCAACGAACTGGTTGGTTGTGAAGGAGCGGATTTCCTGGAATTGAGATTTGTGATTTTTTTTACAACAGTCGTGTGAAGAAGCACCGGCGGTTGCATTTTTCCTTTTTATCCATCGCGCATACATTCCTTTAGTCATCATAAAAAGTGGCATGATGGTTTGTTGGTTCTCCAAACGATGTGCACACTTGTATAAAATACGTATTATATAAGGGCGTTTTTTAAACAAGGGAGGCATGTACTGGTGTGAAATTGCATTCGTCGTACGGAGAAAGGAGAGCGGCGGAGAGCGATTGTGAGATTTCGCTCTACAGCCATTACCCATGCATGCATGCATTTTTTTCCGGAGAGGATTGAAAGTGGTACGACGGACATACGCGTGTGTAGTAGTAGATTCGTACAGAGTATTTTTTGAGAGTGAGAGAAAATATTCCCAATATGAATACGAAATGGGACGCGACACGAAAACGATCAGAAAGTATTGTGCCTGCCAAGATATTTATGGATTTTTTCACTCTCTCTCTCTTTCTCCAGAGATCCCAACATTACGTCTGTATTCATATGAAGAATCCATCTTTTCCCCTGGAATTGTAATGATGACAAGTGGAAAAGTACCACACGCGTAACTTTATCATTATGTCAGCTCCATCCTTTTTTATAGATTATACAGCCACTCACGATCAGATCTTTGTTGCGTACACTCTTCCGTACATCTCGTACTTCACCGATTTTCCTGAGGTAGAGCAGTAAAGGACGACGACGTAAAAAAAATTGCGAATCACATGTTGTCACACATTTTTCACTTGCCACACCAGATCCTTATCGGGAGGGATTCTTCGGACCGCAAAAGGGTTGTGTGATTCTGTTATATGAAGTGAAAGGTGAAATGATTATGTGCACTCGTGTAGACATCCATTTCCATACACACGTGAATGAATGTATGCCTTTATTTCTCTTTGTGTAAATATGTACATCACTCTGACAATGGGTGAGGACAAACATACTTTGTGCTGTGAAAGTGCAGCAAGCGAAATAAAACCAAACAGAAGCCGTTGTTTCGTGGTGGGAGCGAAGGGTCGTGTTGAAACCTGAAAATAGAGGATGAAAGCTTGATCACTTCCTTTGATCTTTGCAATGAGAGAGAAAGCAGTGAGAAACATCATCAGTTGTATGATTTTCCAGAGGAGTTGTGTGCTCATGAGGCATGTGTACTCGTGTGAGTGGCAAATGAGTAGCGGTTAGTGGCGATATGGTGGTGATTGCGTGATAGGTTGTCGACACGTTAAACTGATGTACAAACAGACATTTACAAACGCCGAACACCACTCACTCCTTCCTCAGCGGTAAAACAGGCCGGTATCGTTTCTTTAGTAATGTGTCCTCTGGAAAGGTAATAATATGACGGAGGTTTTCACTTGTTGGTTACAATCAACACTTGGAATAGCTGGATAGTACTGAGGTGGTGCTCTGGTTTGTCAATAATACCTTTGCGATGTGATAAACCTGTTTCCGAGAAAAGCAGGCGGCACTTACACAAACAGAAGGCTAATCATGGGTTTCACTGAAAGGAAAACATAGGCCGTATTGATTACATCCTAGAGCAGGAAACAGCCCCTTTCACTCTCGAATTAGACAAAGACAACATTTTTCTGCACGAGGACAACTTTGCTCGACTCTCGCCGAGGTATTTAAATATTGGAGGAGACTAGCGTGTATGATAGAGTCTCAACAGGATTCTCGTGAAGGATAATGGCTGGGATAGACAGTCGCAGTCTGCCCCTTCTACCTTGTATCTACCGCGTTCCAGGGAATTGCATCACAACTACTCCTGCAAACGCAAGCAACTCGGAGTCATCCTCATTCTTTCCG
>JAHZMW010001990.1:0-76639 GCA_027743745.1 Alloscopus bannaensis | reverse complement strand
AAAAGAGGAAACGCTCCAACGTTCAGCTCTCATTCTCTTTCTGTTTCTTGCTGATATTGCACTTGATGGTACCAATTATATTTAGCAGCTTGAAACCATCTTTACTATTAGTTGATTCCCCATGAGAGCAACTAGTTAAACTTTCGGCTCTCGTTGAAAATGTTTTCAAATTCTGAACCTTAAACTGTTAAAATAATGATAAATTGAAAATGAACTATGTATACTTGCTCTCGAAGGGTTTGCAGCACGTTTTAAATTCTGAACCCTAAAATGTTTAGTAGAAAAACTGGAATTGCTACTTAAACTGCTACTCAACACTGTCATATATTCTCACCACAAGCTAAAAGATAATAGCAATAGTCGGTAGCAAATCATATAATTGACAATGAGGTTTTTCTGGATATCTTAAATCCTCCCCCCATCACTCCTAAAAGTTATACGGGTTAACTCTTTCAATCCCTCCCTGTTATCACGAAAAAGGCAAGCCGCAAGAGTCAGCTCAACCCTTCATTCTTTTTTTTTATAAAAAAATCTTCCTTTCACCAAAGAGAGCATTTCCAAACACTTCAAACTTCCGGAATCTATCTACAACGTCAACTAAATTTTTAATAATCAACCCCGAGCGCTATACGTTAAGTAAATGCAAAAGGCACATTCAAATTGTCATCTGGAAGCCTCCCAAATTTAATTAAATTTACTCGGATAGGCAACGCTACATACGTATTTGATCAGTGCTGACAATATAACGAAACAACTCACATTTGAAAGTGTTTCGCCAATCACAGCATCCCTTCAAAATATAATCATCCCACTCCGAGTATTATTCACAGGAAATGAATAATTATCTATTTCCCTATTTTTATAGGTTTGTTGATTTATGCAGATATTACTAAAAACAATTTACCAGGCAAACTGTAAGGCTTGTTATTTCATAATCTGTCTGTATGTATGTAGTTGGAGTTTTAAAGGGTACTCCATTTTAAAAATTGACAACTGCGCTTAATTGTTGTTATGAACATTCCATTCCAGTCCGGCGATTACTTACACAAGCTTTTCTTTACGTAGCATCTAGCGGCCGCATTTGACTGTTTGGAATTAAACTATAGTCGCCGTAATAAACGAGTTGATTTAGTCCAAGTGTGAAGAAAATCATTTTTGATGGAAGGCATCAATATAGTAGATAGGACATGTAGCTGACAGAGTCACATTCAGATATCGAATTTATCATTTTTATTAGTATGAGCGGTTTCCTAGAATTCTTATTAAAAGCGGCATTCTGTCGGCACTGTGAGCACGACTGTTGGGTATAAAAGGGAAATCGCTTTAACGTTTAGCTCTCATTCTGTTGTTTCTTGCTGATATTGCACTTGATGGTACCAATTATATTCAGCAGCCAGAAACTCACTTGTATAAACTTTTTTGTGGCATTTGTTGATATTGTTCTCAAACTCTGAACTTTTACTTCACAAGAATGAAAGGCACCTACTTGACCTCAAATTACAAACAAAAATTTAAGAAGCGTAAATAGGATTATTAAAATAAAGTAAATTGTCAGATTCAAATTATACAATTGACAATGCACTTCTCCTTTTCCCTAACGCTTGGTCCACCTTAAAAGTATACGAGTTACTCCTTTCCTAGGTGCCTTCTCATCTCCTCACGATGAATACCGTAGAGTCCGAGTTTCTTAAATTAAGTCAACCGCTAAATTTTCTAAACTTCAATTTTCAAGTTTCTCTATAGGTAAAAATATAATTTTTTATACGCATGAGCACGTCTAGTTAACTTACTTCTTCATGATTTCTATCGAATGAATCCTTTGAATCAACCAACAATAAACATTTTATAACCAACGCACTTACACGAACGTCTCCATTGTGAATAATACTTGAGATGGTAGATCATATTTTTAAGGCATGCTGTGTTTGGGGAAACGCTTTCAAATCTTAGTGCTGTTGTTTTTTTTTTGCCAGCACTGATGAAATACTTGGCGTTGACTATCCGAGTAAATTTTAGTTTAATTTGGGCGGCCTTTTGCATTTACGTAACGTATAGCGGTCGCGGTTGATTAGTAAAACTATAGTTGACGTTGTAGACCGGTTCCAGCAGTTGGAAGTGTTAGGAGGTGCTCTTTTTTATGGAAAGGAGAGATATTTAATGAAAAAAGGATAAAGGGTTGAGATGACTTTTGCCGTTTTCGTGGTAACAGGGATGGTTTGAAAGGGGAGGATGAGAGAGAACTCAAAAGGGAGACCTTGTATAATTTTTAGATGGAGGGAGGATGAGGGAGATACAGGGAAAGGAACATTGTCAATTGTATTGCATTTATTGTAGTGACAATTGCCATTATTACACAATTATAGGCATGTATGTCAAGAGGTTTTACCCTGTTGTGTGAATATGCAGCAAGGTTGAGTAGCAGTTCAAGTAGTAATTTTAGTTTTTTTTATTTAACAGTTTAAGGTTCAGAATTTGAAAACAATTTCAACGAGAGCCGAAAGTTTAACTAGTTGCTCTCATGGGGGATATCAACTAATAGTAAAGATGGTTTCAAGCTGCTAAATATAATTGGTACCATCAAGTGCAATATCAGCAAGAAACAGAAAGAGAATGAGAGCTGAACGTTGAAGCGTTTCCTCTTTTATACCCAGCACTCGAGCTCGCAATGCCGACAGAATGTCATTTTATACGAATTCTGAGAAGCCATTTATATAATTCGCGAATTTGATCGTCACATAACATCTAGGAGAAGACCGTCGGCCACAGGTTGTATGAATGCATACTAGCCAATGAGAAAATGCATTACAACTGTATTTCCCGTTTGTCTTATATGTATGCAGCTTGAAAGATGGTTTTGTCAACTTCGCATTCTCATTTTAAATTGAAATTTAAAAAGGAATTTCTTTCACACTTACGATAGAAAAATGTGGATGCAACATCATTTGCTCAAATCTTTGTGTTGTGAAGTGTAACTGACTTTATTTGACCGAGACTAAAAAAATCTAATGTATGTAATCCACAACAACTTGCAGATTAGTTAAACTTGCTTAAAAAACTTTTGTATATGTGTTCAAGCAGTTGTATTTCACCATTAATTCCAACACAATCATACGCACTCCTAATTTGTCAAAAAAATACGACGACATCTGATTTTTTGCAGCTTAGTTTTTTTCATTAGAATGCAACGGATACATTGCCTGCAAATGACGAGTAACAAAGTTACAAGCAAGTAGACTGCGTTACTGAGCATCTGCTGTGTAGTACAAGCCGCGCATTACAATATTAAAAATACTAGATATGTCAATAAAATCGTATTTCATTCCAAAGAAAGAGAGAAGAGAGCGATTTGTACAATTTTATGCGAAGAATGTGTAGGTTGGTCGGTGGGAGATCAAACATTGAGTTGAGCAACATTCCTCTTTGTTGTACACAAGTATATCAACATATAAGAACGAACGACAAAACTGGTGGAAAATCAAGAGGTACTTCTCGGAAGATGTTCATTTTCCATGTCGCAAAAGTCAAGACAAATGTTTAATGCTCAGCCGCTATCAAAGTGCAAGTAAACTCGTATTACTTCTTATCTCGCCAAAAAATTTGTACTTACTATAAGTAAACTCTACTTGACATTAAAATTGGTGTATCAATTAACCGGAAGTCAGGTTATAACCAAAGATCATATTCTTGACAAAGATATGAGATTAGCAAACCTTCTCTGCAGTACGACATGATACCAGTTTGCCTCAACATATCGGCAACCCGACAAAAAAGTCAACCACCCAAGAAGCGTTTGCGGACTTGTGCCAAACTGAATCGGGAGCAACGAGACGAGTTTCCTCAGCCCGCAAATATTTTTTTTGAGAATGAGCGATGCTTGAAGCATAAATCAATTTTAATCGCACAAATCCCATAAAGCACACACCCCTCATCCTGACCAGTAAATGTAGTTGGAAAGCCGTTAGCTGTCACTCTGAATGGGTATAATTAAGTAATATAACTCTCTCCACATACACACACTACAATCACGATAAAGGTTGTTGTTGCTTTTTTTTTTAAAACGGTTAGCTGCCACCGGAAAAAGAGCATGGAAATGGACACACATAAAGATTATCCATACGTTGCGAAGCAATCTGACCACGGAATCTGGCGTAAAAAAAAGTTGGCCACATTGGGTTTACCAAAGGAGGGAAAACAGTTTGCATTCTCCTTCAAAACATATATCTACATTATGTAGTAAATCCAGTCATTACATGGTCATTATGATCACTACAGTTATTAGTTGGCATTTTTTTTCCTTTTCCTCCTCTCCTGACTTATTTCATCTCGCGAAACCCATCATCCACATTTTTATTGAGTTTACTTTGTCTTCTCTTTCACCCCTCGTATCCACCACTAACACGCACACACTCTGTCTCTACATATGTCGAGTGATTTGCGAGAGTTTACTTGTGACTTTCTCCGACAGAGTGAAGAAAATAAGTGAAGTAGTTGGACAGAAAACTCTTTTTTCTTCTTTACTTTGCTCAGCGACAGGAATCCCTAATGCAGAGCAATAAATTTTTTGTGCCTCTTACGGATCCATGAACTTTTATGCTTTTCCTCTCCATTGTTTCACTCCCTTTCCTCTCTTCTAGAGTAACTCTGGAGGAATTTTTCTCCTGTACTCAAGCTCTTCAGACAGTGCGTATTTCTCGACGATGACTTACTCGACTAAAACAAATAATATATTTTGTCGAGTCACTACCCTTTTGGGAAGTTAGAGAAAACAACGCTGGAAACACAGCAGGGCCCGACTAAAAAGGTAAAAAACAGCGTATTGCTTACGCATACACATACATAAACTGTTAACCACAGCCATGTGTGCTCAGTTTGGGACCTCCTCCTTGTTTATTTTTTTGTCTTGTCTCAAAGTCCCTTCTTAGAGAGAATATTACAAAAAGGTATTACACGAACACGACATGGAGATGTTTCTTCGTGTTTAAACCCTACGACGAAACACACTATTTTGCGAACGGACGCAAAAAACATGCATTGTTTGCTCTGGTAAATTTGTGGATGTGCACGAGTGCGAGTCAAAAGTCGCTGCCTTGTTTTCCACACTTCCGTTTCAGCTGGGCTGCGTTTGAAAGATAGTTTGTCTTGAGAAAGTTTGAGCATTTCCTCTCGTTTATAGCTGTGATGTGCGCTCAGAATAAAGAGTTAGAAACACTTTCTCCCTTTCACTTGCCTATTTCATAAAGACGAGTGCCCTTCGTTTTATTACGTGATGGAGAGAGGAGCGCGTCTTTATTATCATGCTGATTCAGATGGAAATGCATTTATTATTGTATTCCCGACTTTGGAATGAGCTCAGATGCGTGAGAGAGTTTTCTTTCAATTTGTCCTATTCTGTCATTGTTCTTCAAAAAGGCAGCTGAAATGAGGATGATGACGGGTGAAAGTTGTAAAAGGGGACTGGCATTTTATGGAAGGGTTGAAATTGCAAAGTCTCCCAATCGTTTTCATCGCTCAGACTACAGTTGTAAACGTTTTCCTTCAGCCCTCATAACCCATGGTAGTTCACTTTTTGTGCAAACATTGCAAGAAAATCCATTTCCGGTTTTCTCCCTTTACTCCCAATATTAGGGGAAAGAGGGCGAAAACTTTGTGAAATTATGGATCTCGGCATCGTCTGGGAGGTCCGTAAACACGCATAAATCCTCTTGATTTCATATGTGGACCAGATGAGCAACACAAATTTCGACGGCAGTAAAGACGGACGACGTCGTAAATACGCAATGCTTTAACCAGCAAAAATAGTGTAACGTCATGGGCTTCAATGCAAGCTTATTTATACAAGCAAGGTAACGTCAAACACAACGCTTTGTTTAGTTTGCTTCCACCGTAATCCTGCCAAAATACTGTTTTGTGGAAGCCCATCAATATAACTGTCAGAATGGTGCACTAAAAGATCACCGATTACCTATTATTAAACAAGCAGTCATCCACAAAGCCACCGGGCATGGTACATTTCATGTATTTCCGCCTTGTCTAATTGTACGTTTCACGTTTAAAATACCGTTACAAAAACAAGAAGTCTCCAAGGAAAAATGAGGATTTACGCTACTTTCTCTCGGCGTTTTTTTTGTTGCAGTAAGCCGAAAGGCTCAGAGTGAGACTTTGGGGGATTTGAGACGACAGAAATATTACGCTTCTTGAGTTCCATTTTTAGAGTAAAAAATAATGAATGGAGCTTTTTTTTCTGAAATTGGAAGAGCACATATGAAACGCTTCGTTTTCAATGCAACTTCAAAGACAATTTTTGGTTACATACTATTGTCTCAACAAAAATTGCTCAAGGTTGAATAAAGTGAACCCATAGGACTCAACTGTGATTAAAGACAACAATAATGCATACGGAAACACGTAGAGATTACTTGGAATCTCCCTCATTTCTTCATTTTCATAGTCTTAAGGTGGAAGTGGCTGTATAAAATGTTTCACAGAGAATAATGTGTATTTTTTTCATTTCTCTCACAAAATTATTTTAAATATAAAAATCTGATACAAAAAGTTGCTTCCGCTCCATTTGGTTTTAATCCCGTCATCCAACTTTTGTCTCCAATGGGTACTTTCTCATTTTTCCAACCATTTTCCACATGTTCTTAATAAACCTGATTCATCTTGATGAAATCTTTAGAACCCTGCATATAAAACTGGGTTTTTTAATTTATACCTCAAACCTCTCCAAACACCCAAATGCCTCTTTGGTCATTAACAAAACGCAAAAGATTCAGCATGAATTCATGAGAAACTAAAATTTGTCGACATCGTCCATTCCCTTTACCCGCATCACCACATCACATGCACTTTTTCCTGTGACGACGATTTTCTCTTGGATTCTCATTCGTTCCAGGGATTTTCAATGGGTTTTGCTTTCTTCGGATGTCTCCGAGAAGTGCGTTGTCTTTTTTGTTTAAATGTGGCCAACTCCACCGCAACTCGTCTTTGTGAATCCTTTCAAGAAAAGGGAGACATGAGTTCACAGTTCAACAAGCTTTCTCTCTCTCTCTCTCTCTTCCTTTTCCATAAAAAAGCCCCAAAGCTGTGTGTTTGTGGCAGAAGTGTGCGGTGGAACGGGTACAAAATTCTTCTTGAAACCACACGCCGTTGTCGTTCTACTTTTGAATATACATTTTGTGAGTTTTTTCTTTAAAAAAGGAAGCTCGCAAAAGTGTACGCACGAATGACACGGATTAGGCATTGTGCTGTGTCAACTCTTTGAGAGATGCAACTTTCACAGTTATCTCATTTTCATCACCATATTATTAAGAGGAACCCATGCACTTACGACGAACGCTGAGTTGAGAAGGAGCGCGATGAGAGGATTGCCAAGAAAAGAAAAACAGGTTGCTCATCCCAGCTTTCTCTGTATTAAGGAGTTTTTTTAAAAGGGTCGCCTCATAAGTAGCACAGAAGAGGAGAAAGTTTTCTCAATTTAGTGTACGGGTTACAAAGAGTCAACGTGCCAAGACATGTGCTTAGCTGTGTCATTCATGAAAGGAAATGTGAGGAAAAGTCCCTTTTATCGCTGTTCGTCCCCTTTAAACTAGTAAATCCTCCGTTTCTTCTTCCACGCTCTGTATGGACTCTTTATACAGCGTCAAACCAATTTTTAGTTTATTGGCGAACCTTTTCCCCTTTCTTCACAGAATCAAATAGGACGCAAAAAAAACCTCGGTTGTGTAAGGAGAGAGTGATGAATGCTCAACGAAAGTACATATTCTCATTTTTTTCAGTCTTTTACAAATCTGATTACAATCCCATACGAAGAGAGTGAGTGTCCATTAACTCGTCGTTTTTCACCCGCGATCATATATCATCCTGGTGTGTGTACATACGCATCTAGATTTGACTAAATCTCCGATTACCATTATACTCGCAAATTTGTTTACAGAGCCAATTTACACAGGATATTGTGTACTCTAAGAGTATATGTGCTATAAATGCATACAGATGGATGTTGTAAGCTTTATTTGCCTTGTCGATGATGGCGGCGTTTTTTCGGCCCTCTTCATTTCGTAGTTTATTGACTGGAAGAAGAGACAGCCTTATCACTTCTAGAGTGAAATGAACACACGAAGATGGAGAGCAATTTTTTTGGGACGACGAGGGTCTTTTTCTCTGTACCAAAAAGCAACCCAAATGCGACATTGATTCTTCACCAACTGCTCCTTTTCAAGTACCGCAAAATGCAAGTCCTTCCTGTGTGCTCTCCAGTTCATTGCTTGTCTTGCGAGAGAAGTAAGTAAACCAACAAAACTGGAGATACTCCATAATATTATCCCCCATAATAATATCCATGGTCCAAATTCCAATTTATAACTGGAGGTTCGCAAAAAAAATTGTTGGAAAAGTCCGAAAATTTACTTTCTCACGTAGTCAACCAACGGAGCCTACATAGTTGAGGCATTTCCGAAAAACTTCTTTATTTTTCGCCACTTTTCGTGGTGTGACTGGAAGCGTAATTTTTTGCGGAACGCACAAATGATGATAATATGAATATATATATGCATGTATACTTGACTCTGAATGTTTTCGGAAGAAACTGCTGGGCGCGCTCTCATGGCATAAAATTACAGGACGTGACAAAGTGCTAAAATAAAAAGTGGAGTGGAAGCAAAAGAGAAAGAAAAAGTTTAGGAAAATTTTGATTGGATTGCTTCTCCAACATAATGTTAGATTAATATATAACTATTGAACATGTGCCACAAGTCAAGCACAAGTGTTTGTCTCTCCCACTTTCTCTGTCTCTCTTTCTCAAAAAACTTTTATAAAAAAATAAATATTACTTATCCAAAATCATCTCGGCATCCTGAATTAGCTTACAACTTGAGCAAAGATTTGGCTTGAGACATTTTTAAAAGCAGCTTGTGCACAATGATCGGATCCAATGCTCAATTAGAATTTTGTCCAAAAGCTGTATGCAAAAAAAAACTTACATTTTAGTGGTTAGTTGGACGGTTGAGGCGAAAGAGAATGTGGTTTCACAACAACGACGTCAGAAAAAAGTCAGATTAATGGAGGCTCTTCACCAAGATGATGATTGCAAACATGAGGGAAAACGCAATTACTTTTCTCCAACTTGGATTTTGTGTCGCGTAGTCAGTGTGCTTACATATGACTCTTTTTCTGCAGAACGAAATGAAGATAAAGGAAGTTGACGTTTTCTTTTATGGTTCGTAGGAAACGTGGCTAGAAGCCAAGTCAATATTGTCGCGTTTGAATGAAGGAATGCTGTTCCCACTTTACCTCACCACTTTCACTTTCTCTCTTATCGCACACCTGCCAACTAAACTCGTTCTCTGATTGCTGCCAACGTTTAGTTCTATTGTTCCACTTGCATCACATGCGGAAGCTAATTAGCATGAGGTTAAGTTGAGTACGCCGTAACGGTTTGTTTTCTCAAGGCAAAGAAATGGGATGAACGTTTTGTCTGGAGGAGTTATTGTAAGAATACATAGAAAGGATGAAATGCATCAAAAACTTGATTCACAAATGCCTCAAATCAAAATCATTCCCATGTTTCTCCACAACCTGTCACATGGAGAGAGAAAAGTTTTCCCTTTTGAAAACTACTGAAAAGAGTGAGTCATCTCTTTATTTTTCTCTTCTGTGGACAAACTCCAAGTTGGACTAGAGCGTCACATATTAAAAAGGTAGAGGGGGAGAAAGTATAATGTGTGTGTTTGTGAAAATAACCTCTGCAGCGACGGGAATTCTCTTGACAAACTCTTTCTCTCTCTCGTACTTTGATTGTGAGTTGTACTTGTCTCTCTTGATTCCAGAGAAGAGAGAACGACTCCAAAACAGTCGACAAATAAACAGACTTTTTTCCTACTTAAAAACCACTGTCTCACTCCAGTGCAACAAATATTCGCATTGGGCCCTGCTCTCTTTTCCTGTTTATCACATCACATTAAAACCACATCCCCGCTTTTACGGTTTACGAAGAGCGACGAAAAAGAGAAAAAACACACAAAAGTAATACGAGAGAAAAATACGCTCGTGATGAGACTTTTATGTTGAGAGTAGTGACTAGGTCTTTTAAAACATTTTCTCTTTCACATGATCCAGTTGAAAGTCACCTATATTGCGCTTGTTGCTCACCTCAATATTAAAAAACAACCGGCTCCACAATAAAATCTTTACGAGATGAATGTCACTTTAGCTCGTCCGTTGTACTTGACGTTTTGGTCCACTCTTCCTTTCGCAATTCCAGTGAAAGCAGAGGACGACAACGAGTGGATAAATGAGTCAATACAAGGTAGATAAGTCGCAACTCAACCTAACATCAACAAAAACAACGTGACTTCATCACAGTGTCCTCTTTTTTGAATACTGTACAACCATTTAGTCTAATAAAATGGGATGATGACATTGTTGTAAACTCGTGGATGGGGTGGCAATGTTGACTGTGTGTGTTTACGTAGTCATTTACGGCAATCCGAGAAACATCTCCGAGTCAACTCATCTCCATTAAATGAGTGCCGGGAGCGAAGGCAGGTTGAGAGAGATTCAAACGGGACGTAGGAGAGCGAGAGGAAAAATGTACCCAGAGAAGGTGACTAATAGAAATGATTTCACTGTCAATTTGTCACTTGTCACTCACCCACAAAAAACAACAACTAGAACAAAGACAGAAGGAGAACGGGGAAACGGATGTGGACACTTTGGAGTCTCTGAAGCTCTTTGTTAGCTTCTCTTTCACTCTCTACAATTCTCCCTCGAAATGAGTGCATGCATAAGCCTCCACATTATTGTCCTCGTTACGCCTGCTTTCTCCAAAAGACACGAATTCCATGTAAGCTTACACCGTACACGAAATCCCTTTTTACTCCAATTTCTAATGTTTTAGTGTGAGAGATGCAGATTACAGATTTTCACATGGACGTCCCTACGTTCGGGGGAAGCCACCGTTTCGGTTTGACAGTGTCACACAAAATTATTAATAACCTCAACCCTCTCTTCCATCTGCTACACACGACCGCACCAGGGAAACACAAAAACCAGTATGCAAGTCACACGCCAAAAGTGTCACTCACAACACAGGCCCATTTTATAACAGGCTGATGAACGTTTTATGTATTTTGTCCACCAATTAGTCCCTTTATAGATGATTACAGGGGTAAAAATGCGAGGAAATTATAGCTGACTTTTATTGTTTTTCTTTCCAGCTCTCCATCTCACCACACTGTGTGACCACAATGTTAACGATATTAATCTGCCTTGTTGTCCCCACGTATACTTTCTCTGTTCATACACAAATTATTGGGATATTCGAGCTAATTCTTTTGAGCGGAAGGAAATAGCGAATTTCCTCCTTTGTATTTTCCCCTTCAAATGTATGTTTGTCAACCTGCTTAGTCTCGACAGGGCCGCGTGTCGGGCACGAAGCAGAGTGTGGTTGAGGTGAAGTCGTGTGTTTTTTCAGCGCTTTCCCTCTGGTCCGACTTTGTTGCGTGTTCTTCCCAAAGCTGCTCAATGCGCTCTGTGGCCTAACCACGGAGGAGCACCGTGTGGTCGTTCAAACTCATGGTGAAAGTGGGATGAGGAACGCAACAACACTCTCTCCAAAGACTCTTTCCTCCCTTTTTCTCTGCTAGTTAACTGCTCTGTTTGGTGAAAGAAGTGAAGTTCAGAGCTGCTCAGGAGATTGCAGACACAGATACCGTTGGAAAAATGTGGAAAACCAATTCAGCCTATGCTCGTCTAAAGAGCCGTGAGAGAGAGAGAGATGCTCATCGTTTTTAGTGAAGTCACACTTGTCTGAATATATTTTCTCTTTGGTACTCCGATACTCTGCAGTTGAACGATCACATGGCTCTGCGTCTGGTGAGAGCGCAAAAAACGAGCAAAAAATGCCAATGTATTTTTCCCTCTTGTGTATGTTGTACACATTTTCGGCTCTGGCACAAATGATCCAAGAAAAGAAATACAAAGAAATACGAGAGGGAAAAGGAGAGGAATTTTTTTTATCAAAGTGCGTGTGCAAGGATGTTAGATACTTATCCAACAGCAGAATTTCTCGCTGAAACATATTCTTCTTGTGACTTTCTCTTACTCTCAAGACATGTTCTTCGATTCGAGTTAAACAGTTTCAACACATTCACAATACAACCTCTGGAAACATTATGCTCCATGTGTACATGAGCAAGTGATGGAGAGAGGGACAAGTGCATCTTTATTTCGCACATGATGACTCCTACGTGTGTACAGATAAGTTTTGCCAAGTTTATTTTACGAGTTTGTCACCACCACTCTTCCTACTTTCTTTGTCCTCTCTCAACATGAGGACTTGCTGGAACATGGACATGATGTTTCCTCTCTTGCTCTCCTCTCGACCATTTCACCGCATTTCCACCGTTCCTTGAAGATAGGTACAGGGACACAAGTTCGACCATACGCTTCTCGTCATTTACACCACTATGTAGTGATCCATATATATTCCAAGCACGAAAAACAAGCATATCTTACGCATTGCATAAGGTTTTTTTTTCTCGAGACATTTTTGTCGGGGGAAAATGCAAGGTGCCAAAAAATATATTTAGTCTGCATAATGTATGACACTGAGACAACCACGTCAACGATGCGCATTTTCTCCAGCAAGGTTCAATGTTATTTTTTCCATCTTTTTTGGAGAACAACAGGTAAGCCTTGCTCAACGCCACTATAGCACAAACCATAAAAAATACGTGTAAAAAGCTTTTATTCCTTGGGTGTAATTAACGGTGAGGAGATTACCACTAAAAGAAGATTTCATTAGCAGTATAACCAGTGTGGAGGCCACATTTGCGAGAATCGTGTGATAACAAAAGTAGCTGCATGTCAGTTTAGATCCTACCTTGCCTTTGTCATCAACCCATCTCATCTTCCATCATGATCGACGCGACATCATGGTCATCAACACTCTATTCTAGAGAGGGATCTTTTACTTCGAGAAAATGTACTGCATTTCCACTTAATTGAAGAAAGAGAAAGCTTCTAAAAGACGTGAGAAAGGAAGGTACTCATCTTTATTCTTTTTAGTGGATGAACAAAACGTGACAGAAATACATGAGAGTACGACTTTTTGGGGGGATTGTCCTCGAAAGTGTGCGGACAATTTGCGGCATCTGCACTCTGCATCATAGCGCAAACAATGAGTAGTTGCTTGTGCTCTATTTAAACAAGTGAAAATGGATTTGTTACGTCGATCTTTCAGTTTCATCTCCATTTTGACTCTTGTAACATTTTGTAAAATGATTGTGATGACCCTATCTTTGACAAATTAAGATAAATAATGTCTCCCTAGTAAAAGAGAAACCTGTACCCAAAATTTAGACAATAACTACAAATGTAACAATTTAAAGAACAAAAATGCCCATTTTTTGCAATGAGATGTGAAATGACAAGCAATTTTTTTGCTAATCTGCCGCTGCTATTACATGTAATTTATTCGTATTTTTAAATGTAATGTTGAAATTAAAAACGAGAAAAACCATACTAAAGACACATCATCAGACTTTTGTACTAGCTAAATTGTAAATTAACACCGTCTTGGTGAGGAGGATATGCTTAAAGCAATCTCAACATGTTTTAAAATCAAATGGTCGTTGTATTAAAGTAAAAATTCAGACTGCTCAAAAACTCGAAAATGTTGATAACATTCCGTTTGCAGCATCATCATTTTAAAGAATGTTTTATTTTATTTAATATTACAAAGGGTGAGTGCTGTCAATCTATTTAGTTGAGAAATGATATCATCGAAGAATGAAAGAAAGATTATGAAAGATGCTGAATCTTTTGATACAATTTTTAAAATGACATGGTTGAATTTTATGGGTCGAAATAACAATATTAATATAGTAATTATTAGCTATTTTGAAGCAAAATGGTCTTGCTTTTACCTTTGTCAAAGAAGTTTGCACTGTTGAATGGTTGTAAATAACCATTCAAAAAATATAAAATGCACCATTAAAGCTGGCAAAAGAAACATTTCGAATTATAGTATGCATTTAATAAAGACTTGTACACAATTTTATGCCTAAAATTGTAAAAAAAATTCTGAATCTTAATTGATGAAATTCGCCTTGAACATTTTTACCGTCAGCAACGTAAGTCGGATTCACTGTCTGAAAAAATTCCACAGTTTGTGGAAACAAAACAGAGAGCAGTGGGAGAAAAGGCGAATCCGCATATTTGTAAGCATTGTTCGCCATCGTCACGGTAATGAAACGCATTAAATACATAGTTGTGGTGAGTGCGTGACTTGATTGCAAAAACCTGCAACTTTTCTATCTTTGTCTCACCATGATGCTTCACAACCTGTATACATGTTTGTGTCTATACCTACGTATTTGTGTGTGCGTCGTTGCGTACGTGCTTGTACAAATCGGGACAGAAAAAGATCAAAAATCATATTTTCTTGGGTCTTGTTCCACTGCAACTTTTGTGTATTCAAGAGACATCTCTTTCTCTGCTTCTCCTTGAATTGCGAACTTTCTCTCGGTCTTTGGTTGTCATACAAAAAATATGTTAATGGTGATGACCTCGTCGTTTCCAAACTTAATCCTCTCTTTGTCTCAGCATGAGCGTAACCTTTCCACTCGAAGATTCTAAAAGGACAATACATAGGTACACACGAAAGTAAATAGGAGAGATGAAATGGAAAGTAGAGTACTGGTCAGGAGAGTTTTGCAATGGATGATGATCTCTTTAGCTTTTGAAAGCTCATTCGTACAACGTGGACATAACAAGTAGAGAGGAAAATCCGGTCCGTTTTTCTCTTCTCTTTTTCCGTGTGTATTTTGAAAAGCTTCTTATTTACGAAGGGCACACGCACATAAAATATGCTCACGGATCAAATTAAGACGCTGCCATATGAATCAGGAAGAAAATAAAAAGCTTCTCCCTCATCCTTTTCTTCGAAAGTACAATATTTTCTATACTCTGGTAAACATTATTTTGTTAGGAAACGGAAACGACGAGTCATGAGGGGAAATCGTCGTCCACTTAGGAAAAGCCTGAGTCCAGTTTGGAGTTAAGATATATGTACAAAGTCAAGTTTTGAGCTCATGAGCTTTCATTTTTTTTAGCCCGGAGTATCTTTCGTATTTATTTTTGCAATATTACAATACAAGTCTTTGTTATACATCATTCTAAAGACAAAATCAATGATGATGGAAATCGACTTCAAAGATGAAACCGGATAGCCATAAATAAGTCGTTCACAAAACCCCTAAAAATGTATTGTTGTTTTCTTTTTTTACCAAATGGAAAATTTGAAGCTAAATATTTTAACCAGGAGAAAAATTACGGATTTAATATCATGTAGAAAGACATTATTCTTTTTAAATTCTTACAGATATCTCTTTCTTGATCTGTCTCGGATTTGACGAGAACAGTTCTCTGTCCCTTGTTCTGACACGTCCTTTTAAGATGCTCTTATTCCTTCCTTTTCGTCTAATAAAACGGAGAAGGAGAAAGTGAGAGAGAAAGTTTGCGTGTTTACTCTAGTTTAGAGTAGTTCGCTCACTCATGGCAGCTGAGCTGCCCATTTTTCGGTCAAGATTAAAGATGTTCCTTTTCTGTGTCGTGCTCAAAGTGTCTCGTTCTCGTGTTTTGTTTGAGTGGTGATGCGTACCTTTTTTGTGTTCGGGGAAAGGAGGTGGTAAACCATACAAAAGTGGAAACTCACCAGTCTGCTTTCTCTTTTCTCTTGTCAGACACTTTTTATAATATCAATAAAACTTTAATGACACTGTTCAGCACTGATTACTACTTTTTCCCGGAGTCCCCTTCACGAAAAAAAGTTTTCCTCTCATGACACACTCTGGGTTGCGAGAGTACACATGGCCACAGGTTGTACGTGTTTGTTTTCTCCACCTCTGAAGGGTGTGAAGCAATGCAAACAGATGCAAGAGAGCATGGGACAAGAGAGAGAGAGATGATTACCGATGGAGTGTCACGAGGGTGTGTTTTGTTCTTTGTGGAGAGAGCATGGTATTTTATTATTATGATGAAATGTGTGACGTTGGTTTGACAAAGAAAGCGATTAACTTTTAAATGACTGTCTTACAGTCTCACACGACCGAGGGAGAGAGGTGGAGGGCGAGTTTATTGAGTTGTTATGCGAGCACTTCGCCCACTTTTATGACTGGCGCTTTCCTAATGACTTCCATTACTTTCCATTATTTTTTAGAAATGACTCCAGCTATAAGAGCGAGGAAATCAACAACATGTCGTCCAACAACGAGATTTGCCCACTGATGAGAGATCCAACCACATGTACAGCTTAAACAGCGTCAAGTGCTCTTCAGTTTTTGGAGATGTGTTTTTATGCTTGTTTACATATCTCCAAGATAACGAGATACCAGAAACGATTTAGAATGTACAATGATGTGGAGAAAAGTGGACGTTTTTTAATGAAAAATTAGACAAACGCTCAATTTCATGGATGTCGTAAATGAGAGAGAGAAAGACATTTAAAAATTTTGCAGCTGACGTCACCCAGGTAAACTTTTGCTTCCTTGTGGTGCACGTCTCGAATCCAAAATCGGAGACAAAATACGCGAAATACACGGATCGCCACCACTGAGAAGCTACTCTTTTGGTGAAAATTTGTACACTGCAAAAGCATATGAATCCACACAATCGATTGTCATAAAAAGAATGAGACGAACCGCTCAGACCAACATTGGCATTTACGAACTCACTAACACGAATCCAATTGGGTTAGTCGTCGTCAGAGAGAGGAGAACAAAAATAGTTTTCCAAGAAGCCAACTTGTCGTGTAAAATAGCGACTGATTATGTGCGCCTCTATGTATTTGTACAGCATTAAAGGAAATGAGTCTTGTACACAATATTATTCGACCACTCTCTCCTCTTTTGTCTGTGACTCGTAGAAAACAGGAGAGCTCATTCAATAAAATGGGGAAAGTTGTCATACAATATGGTTTTGGATTTCGTAGACGCAGATAAAGAAAAGAAAGCCACCTTATGCCGCCGAGAGTTCCTAATTCATACCACTGTGTGATTAGTTTGGGACCAGTGATGAGATTGTCATTAAGAGAGCATTAAATGGGAAATACGCTCAAAGCAAATCAAGTTAGTTGTCGATCTCGGTGAGAGTTGAAGTGGAAAACTCGGTTATACTTTCTCACGATATTTAATTACGAAACAATTCGGAGAAACAATCTAAAAAATATATTAGCACCAAATTCGTGGTATGGCAAAACACAAAATATCAGCAACGTCAAAAAAAACGAAATTCGTGTAGGCTGGAAATAATTACGCCAATCAGCAAAAGTCAACAATACCTCTCGTCTCAAGAACCATGTTGAAAAAGTGTAGAACATGTTCAACATTGCCACAAGAGTGAAAGTGAGTTTTATTTTTTCGACTCCTGCCAACTGGCAAAGATCACACAAGGAAGAATTGTGTAAAGAGGGGGAGAGCGATGAGAATGTCCCACTTCAAATATAAAGGGAAGTGGTCCATTCTTTTTTTTGGAATTCTCAACTTTCGTAGAGATCCCTATTACGCATCGTCCTGTAACTCCAATCTTCTCCATTTGAAAAAGTGGTGAAAGCGAAGCGCTGCTCAAAAAAACGAGAATATTTTCTTTCTCTCATCGTCCCCCAGTTTCAGAGTGAACGCAATTCTCTCCAGTTTATGACAGTTGTTTTGCTATTTTCCAGTGAAGAAAGAATTGCTCATTCAAATTACAACCACATTTTTTCAGACGAATAAAAGCGAGAGTTTAGAGAGTGAGAGGGAAACTAGCATCATAATATTTCAACAATATGTTGAGTTTGTGCGTTGAGTGTCGTATTTCCTCCGCACAATATCCTTCTTCCCTGCATAAACATTTATATTGTGTAGCGTAATAAACCAAATTACTCAAGTATTCTTTCCTCCTCATTTCACAGTTTCTCTTCTTCCTCAACACTTTCCCACTCGTACTCTTTGTATTCTCATTTTTTCTACTTGAAATGTATAATCATGATGGTTCTTTTCCCATTTTTGTTCCCGTTGTCGGAAAGTTTCGATGAGAAACAGCGAAAACGGCATGTTTGGGCATTGGTAGGGAAAGTTTGAGTATTAAATGAGAATAGGAAAGGGCTCAAGGCAATCTAAATACGTGAGGAGTCACAACATCAACACAGAACAAACATCAAGTTTGTTTTTGAATGATCGTAAAAATGCAAATCTTTCACGACTTTTAGCGCAACAAAAAACGTGTGCGTACCAGTTTGTAGTGTGCACAACAAGCTCTGTTCATAAAACTGGAGATTCGCTTTACTACAACTCATTACTCTCTTATATATCTCATTTTCTCTAGAAAAGCTGTTGGGAGGAGAGGTTTTAATGCATAAAACTAATAATATGAAGAGTTTTCAACGGCGAAATAGCATTAAGTAAAATGATCCACTCAACCAAATAGATATTCCCATTTCCGACAAAGATAGTGCTAAAGAATATATTTGACTATTGTATTTTGTCTCGTAATAAGTGCGAGTGGTCGACTTAATTATTTTTTAAGTATCCCATAAAAAGTGAGGACAGTCTCACAAATACAAAAACTTTTCATATTTTCTTTAGAAAATAAGAGGAAAAAACTCGGAATATGTAAATGGGCACATCATGTCCAAGTCAAAGTGGATAATGGAGATTTCCCATTTTTTTGTGTCCTCAACAATGAAATCTCGCGGCGTGTACGCCAAAGGCAGTTTGTCAGCCTTGTGGAAATGATCAACGAAACTTTTTATGTTCAACTCAAAGAAGAAAGCATGTTCAAGTATACTGCTTTCACAATCAGGACGAGAACGAGCATCAAAAGATTCTCGCATTATGCACAGTAATTGTACAATGAGCTGGAAAAAAAGCCAGAGAGAAAGAGAGATTTCTTTCCTTTCCTTCCTACTCTGCATTAAAAATGAGACTTAAAAAAAGAATCAAATCGCTTTTAAGTGGATATTATGTGGAAATCAAGAAACACGAGAGGGAATGAGCGAGTGACGGCAATTCCGGCTCTTTATGCAACATTTACCTTTACCCAGCGTTCCACTTACCATGCCAGCATTTATAATGCGGTGAAGATGGACCCTCGTTTCCTCTTATCGCACGACATAATGGAGTTTTTAAAGAAAAAACCGCTCCGACAATAAATTCTTCTGCGGGAGTAGCGCACGTATAAACATCTCATTATATGCCGAAATAATAACCGTGTTGCTTAGCCATTCCTTCAACGACGCTTTTTGTAAACCTTCCTCAAGTAAAATACCGTAACATTCCTGAGCTGTGATGATATATTATATATTATCCGTAGTGATTCGACAGGGAGACAGCTTTATTAGTAATAAATTGTGAAATATGTGATTCTGATTTACATATAAAATTCCTCCGCATATGATACGAGACCAGTAAGAGATTCAACTTTTTTCCTTCGTGCTTACTATACTCTATGAAGGAAAAGGATACCCTTGGTTAAAATATTTTCCCACGAAAATCTACCCCTTAAAAAGAGAAATATTGCGGAGAACACCAAACCTAAAAATACTGATTTTTTGAACATACGGTATTAAAATATATTAGACAGCGATAAAATATATGGTCTCATTATTATGCTTTCTAAAAATATAATTTTATCTTAATGCTACAAAAATGACACTAGGCAGAAAGAGTTACAAAATATTTGACTCCAGTTTAGTCGCATCCTTTATGAGATGAAAAGTCCCGTTGCTCGTCGTGCACCTTCAAACACAAGAAAACGGTATTATTTTGAGAGCGAGAAGGAAAGAATCATAGAAGCCATAATTTTGTGACCTTACTCAGGAAACATTTTCTGACACGGTAGACCATCCCATCCGACCAAAGAGCGGAGAATAACGTCCATCGTGAGTGCGGGTGGGATTTGATTCATAATTAAGCGAAGTCCAACACTAGAAAACGAAAGAGAAAAAAAAGTCAACAGAGGAGCCAACACTGGAATCCGAAGACCTTGGAATCTGTGAAGTGGTGGGCACGAATGGGGAAAAAAAATTAGAATGAGAAAGTGCAAAAAAGCATGATATGCCAGCAAAACATATATTTCTTGAGGGAGAAACCCGGCCAGGGCTTGTCAAGCATCCGAAAATTTTTAAATATTTTCCCCTGTGGTCAAGCCCAACTCCTTGTACATTTGGTGCTTGTTGCAGGCATAAATTCTGTAAAAAAACGCGGATGAGAGTTTCTACACAAAATTTTCAATGTGAGAGTTGCTGTTGTTGTGTGAATAAAATTCCAAGAAGCCACACGCAGAGAATTTCATATTCTTCAAAGCTTTGTAAACTGTACGATGATGCAGTTCGCAGTGAAAAAGTGCTTCAACCTTGCGACCAAGAAATCGCACATGATATTGTATTTTTACGTTGTCAACTTATGTTTTGTTGCGCTGACAATTTAAAACTATGAAAGCAACCAGTCTCTATCCTCCCAAGACATTTTACAGGGGTTGGCATGATGAAGCACATGGAAAAGTGTCCTTGTGTCCTCACACCACAATGACGACACAAACTTATATGCATGTGGATGCCTGTATCTATCCTTTACCCCTTGATTTATGTCATTCAATATACTAACTTAACTTTTAAGATCATGCCCTTTTCCGTGGCTCGCGGAAAAAGATACAGTGGAGATGAGGCAGATGCCTTCGTCCATGTACAGGAAGGCCAAGAGAACGCCGACAACACACATACACAACAGACAACGTGTTGTCTCAGGAACAAGGAAATCCATAATATTACGCTCTGCTTTCCCTTATTACACACACTCCAGCAAACTCATACAAGAAGGGGTATTATTCTTCCTGGACGAAGAAAGGCTATGCACTTTTGAAACCCATTTGCCCCACTTTTATCCACCCAACTTGTCCTCCTCTTTATCCCACGGTTTTTTTTTGTAAAAGTATTTACGTTACACTGTTACGGTGTTTCACACTCTCGCCTTGCACACCTGCAACCCAGCTTGATGTACGCAGTAGAAAAACCAGTTGGTCAGAGATACAGTGAGGAGAAATTCTCATCAAAATTTCTTCCTATTTCAGAGACAAACTCTACGTTTCTCGCACAATTTAAATGCATAGACATTCAAATAAAGAAATTAAGCCTGACATGAGGCGTATGGAGAGAAATGTAAAAAAATCTGGAATGAACCATGACTACGTCCTGCGTCGTGTGGCCAAGTGCGAGAATGAAATTGCTTCGTTTTAAACGATGACGAAAGGAATAAAAACTAAATCCAGAAGGACGTAATATTCTGGTCTTAAAGGTTTGTTAAAAACAGGTCACAATTTCTTCTGCACACCAACTGTCTGTACAAATATGGCACACTAAACTGTTTCTTGTTCTTTCGACGAGAAAAGCACACTGCAGATATTTGAAGCCACTATATAAAAAATATGCTTTGCTCTCAACTAATTAGAGTACGCTTGCCGCGCGCACCACTTTTATGCAAACCTGCTCTGCAAATAGAAAGCCGGGAAGGACGCCCAGCTAATTGCTAATTGTGCCGAAAGAAAGTACAATAATAAATTCTCGTTCACTTCATTAAAATCTTAAATTAGGCCGCCTGCAATTAATTACACAGGAGCAATAATGCTCTTTTTAACAAGGAAACCACCCTTTTCAATGTTTTACAATGGGCGTACAACGTCAGAAGACATTAAGCGCACTTACGACAAGCACTAGTTTGCTACAGATATTCCAGAAAATTTGGTGGAGGAAAATGGGGGAGAAAGAAAGAAACCAAATGAATGCGAAGGAATAAATGGATCAGGTACAAAGTAATTAACCTACGGTTTCCTCATATCGGTATATAGCTTCTTGAGAATTACATTTCTTTCTCCTCATATGTGAGCCAAATTTTTCTCTCATTTTGTCCTCCATGAAAGCTTTCTCTATTCTTTGGGAAAAATATTAGGGACAATGTAGTAGTCACCTCCTGGTTGTTCTCTAATATTCGATGTAATTGCACGAGGGCAATTTGTGTGTGGAGGAGATACTGGAATCTCGTCAGTTCCTCGAAGCAGCTCATTTCCATACATTCCTACATTTATACTTTTATCCACCCAGTAATATTCATGGATGGTGAAGAGAGAGTCTACAAATATGCAGTTGAGAGGAGATTGGAGGAAAGTCAAGGAGGAAACGAGTTTAAGTCATGAATTTCTACCTCCAACGAAATTCGTACAAAAAGGTGAGCGCATCTACTATACTGCACACGGGGTGAGATGTGTAATACGAATCTTTCTGCCTGCTGCCACTACTTCATTTTCCTATTACCATCTTCACATCCTCATCATCGTCTCCCTCTCGGCAAATGAGAGAACAATGGAGGACTACGGAAGTCGTGTGTGTTTGTGAGGACTGCCGGGTGAATTCACGGGGAATGAAGAGGCGCACGGTGAAAGTCCAATGTGCCACTGTCTTCCAAAGCGGACAACGGCTGCGAGAGAAGAGTAGTGGTGAGAGGATGTATAAATATTTATTAGAGAACGTATACAACAAGATGGGAGTGTTATACTCGAAATTCGACAATGTCAACTGTGTTGTTGCTGGAGAAAAAGTCCTCGTAAGTCCTCTGTCTCGAGGGAGATCATGGAAAATGCGTAGAGAAAGGAAACGAGAGAGAAAGGAGGGCAAGAGAAAGAATAAGTTGAGCTCCATTTACATGTTATGCATAACCGTCGCATTCGTGAGTCACACACTCCACCGTTGTATGAGCGACGACAAGTATGTTTCCTCTCTGTTTTCCGTAAGTGAATTTGAAAAAGGTGAAAATTTTTTGAGATCCTATTATGAAATCATGGGAGAGCTCTCAGAGCAATGCACATGCCTTCTGCAGGCTCTGTACCATTGGAGAAAGTGATACGATAGGAATGTCTGTGAAAGTCTGTCATGTGAATATTTTACCTATTGATTCTCGCAGCCACTCCGTACAGTCCTTGCTTCTCCGCCGTTTTATCCAGATCCTGACAGTACAATGACCAAACGCAATCCAGTGCGGGAGAGCTCTTTGTATACGCATTGACAATGTTGAGTAGCGCTCGGAACATGTTATTGACATGACTCGAACTGAAAGAGTTATCCTCCATCGAACGGCTCACACCATCACCACCAACACTAGTCGCCGACTCTCCCCCACTAATATCACTCTCGTGGTGGCGAGGACTATTTTTGTCGTCGTCGTCGTCGTCAGGAAGAAGCGTCATTATCTTTTCGGCTGAGCTCTCCTCCTCTGATCCCATCGCTGATGAGGACTTTGACGGTGATCCCTCTCCTCTCCCATTACTTTGTGGTGTACTACTGTTCTCGAGCGGAGAATGTATTGAGGTCGAACTGGGAACCGATATGTTTTCATACCTCGAGTCACTCGTTCTTGTCGTCCTGTTCTTCTCACTTCTCGATGACGACAGTGTTGATGAGTGCGGAGGCTCAAATAGGATGTCCAAGGTGGAGGGCTCTTTTGCCAGGACGATGGAATTGACTGGTGAGTGGTACCACTCAAAGTCAGTCTCGAAGGCGCGACCGCTAATGCTATTGTTCCCACCCGAGTCTCGAGAGAGGTTTGAGGTCGTCTTTTGGACGAAACTGTGGATCTGGTTGAGGAGAAACACGCCGAACGACATAAATACAAAGGCGGTGAGTGATGTCTCGTAGGAAGGCTTTTGCTGCTTTGCAACCGTCGGTAAGGATGATGATGAGGTTGAGCCGCCGAGAGTGGCGATGGAGGAAAAGTTGGATTTTCTCGATGTTGGTGAGCTGCTCACAGAGGAGCTGGGATCCCGTCTTTTGTACATCTCATTCAGCTCCACCAATAGTTTACTGTTATTGCTCCTCTCGATTGTTTCATTTATAACCTGGAAAGTTTATAGAAACAGAAACGAATTCAATGTATAAAATATAGATGAACACGGTACCAAACGGGAATCCCCAATGATCCATAAGAAAGGAGAGGTTGTAGAGAATACTCTTCCGTTTTACAACTGAAAATTATATTTCTCTATGAAATGATAGTTCTCTTTTTCTAACAATGATTCTACTCATGAAAAAGAATACTTTGGGCAATGGTTTCTTACACACAAGAGCCCAAACCAATATGTATTATTCTTTGGAAAAACGTATCATTTTTTCGTTCACATTTGTGAACCCGACGCCGACTTGTTTTATGACATTGCTGAACATTCTCCTTTCCAATTGTAGGCAGCTGTAGCTTATGTAAGCGGGAAAAAATGTGGGATTCGTAAAGGAACCTTGCAATTACGCATTACTACAAAAAAGGTGATGCACCTGTTTAATTAAAGGAATCCTGAATTAAACAATTGGCATTCACACGTAAAAGTTCGCGGACGGTAGAAAAATCCGAATTTTAGAAGTAAAACTATTTCCTTGACTTCTGAAACCAATTTTTTTCCTTTTGTTGTGTCTGTCGATGTTAAATTTCTTTCTAGTGTATTAATGTTTTTGTTTTAAATCGTGTTGTTCAATTATCCCACTCGCGTGATTTGTGACTCGTGTGAATTGACTGGTCGCTGGAAACTTATAAACTATATCCAAGTATAAAAAGACGTCGTCTTGTCTGTCCTTGGTTTTTTAAATTTCATGAACCATCGATGCCATTGTCTTTATTCTGGATTTCCCTTTCGTAGCAGTGCGAACCCATAAATCTTGTCCTTCGACATTCAACATTGGATTTCGAGTAATTAAAAAGACATCAAAAGCATATTATTAATTGCTAAATCGTTCATGTACAAAACTTATTAAAGAGAAAGCCTGTCGAAAAACTGTATATTTATTTAAATTGAAGACATTCATAGTTGGTCCTTGAGTAATTTCCAATATGCTCATTTCTATCAAGTTTTAATGTGCTCTTTTCTCTCCTGTTGTGCCTTATTGTACGTGATAATGATTATCTATTGGTCTTATTGTCTTGTAATTATTTCGAGTAATTAAACACCATTCAGATGATTCATTGGCAGAGTAGTTGGGAAAGTGGAGGAGAAAAATGAAATAGGAAAATTCACTTTTTCATCGCGTTTTACCCGTCTCCACAACTGCATCCCATTTTCACAATCTCTCTCTTTTCTACTCTCAAACCAACAACGACACAAATTCCGTGCTAATAAGGTAGACAGAGAGCTGAGCGTACAATTTTTGGCATGCGTATATATTTCGTTGGATACTCGAATCGAATCTCAAAGAGAACTGGGAACAAAGGAATTGCCTAATCATTTTCTAACTGTAATTGTGAAAAGTGTAGAGAAAGTTCCACTTATTCACACTCAACTGAGCAAAATATTTTTCTCCACTTTCTCCCTCATTGAGAGAGTGAGAGGAATCTATGCAACGGTTTTCTGTCTGGTTGCCCAGTTTTTGCGCCTCCTTTTATCATCTGGAGACCAGCCAATCCATTTAATTTTACAGTGCACCATCCAATATACGGAGAAAATGGCATTTCCCTCACTTTCTCTTCTCTTCGGTGAAAATGAATGTGAAATCTCTTGTATCTTTCTTCCTCTCGTATACGAATGAGTATTATGGCAATAGAAATGCAAATGCAAAACAACGACTACACGAAACTCTCATCCAACACTTTGTTCCATGAGAGAAAACTGATGACGGTTAAACGTAAACGATATATACATATCTGTTTCATTCTAGAAACATTTTCCCCCTGAAAATCCTCCAATTCAACACCTTTTCACATGATGAGTAGCGAATTGTTTTTTTTTCTGCATCAAAATCGGTCCATTGAGCGGCTCGTACGTTTCAACACGAAATCAACTTTCCCCTTTGCGTTTTTTACCCTTGTTTCCACCTCACAAAGAATGATTCGATTGTGCAACTCTGAAAGCGAGTACCGAGAAAGGAAGAGGAACTTACTTTAAGAAATCCTTGGAAGGCTGAACCATTGGCTCCTGAAGTGTACAAATGATTTGCGAGGTCGAGCAACGTTTCCAACTCGGCAGCAAAATTTTTTGGCTGAGCATCGTCATCCTCGTACTCCTCCTCTTCGCCCTCCTCCTCTTCCTCGTCCCCGTCTTGGCGGTGGCCAGGACCGTTGTCGTCCAAGTCGACTACATCATTTCCGTCGTCGTCTTCACCTGACATTTCTGCATCGTCAAAGTCATCTTCCCACCACTTTGTTGGCGGTGCTGGAGGTCGCCCTTGCTGATGTCGGTTGATGTTCGGAACTGAGTGAGGATAGGGCTGCTGCTGCTTATCTCGAAGTGATTGAGGACTCTTTTTAGCTCCGTCATCATTCCCATTTATTTTCGTGTTGAAGCGACGCCGATTATGAGGATGCTGATTGTGGTGCTGGCGAGGGTCGTGTTGTTGGCGGTGATGATATGGCGGTGGTGGTGGTTGTTGGTGTTTGCTCAGTGGTGGTTGTGATTGCACGCCTGGTGGAAGCATGGCTTGTTGCCAAGACGTCGTGTACAAATCATTGTGTGAGCCTCCTCTTTCCGACGACGGTGGCATCATCCCTGGCTTTGGCTCCACTTTCCGTCGACTCTGGTGACCTGGATAGTCTTGTCCCTGGTGTTGTTGTTGCTGTAGGTTCGGAAAACTTTCCAGGAGTGCTTTGGTAAGGTGCTGGTGGTGGAGTGGTGGTAGTGATGTTGGGGTTGGAGTCCCTTGTGGAGGCGCCTCTCCACGTGGTTTTGCATTTTTGTTCGCAAACACGAGGGAAGACGCTCCTGACGGCGGGGCTGAAGCAGAAGAGTTCGAAGGAACTGGTGGAGACTGCTTCTGGAGGTTCGGCGCTATCCCGTAGTTGATCGCGCTGATGCTCGCTTTCGTCGCCGAACTTGTTGCTGACTGCTGCAAAAATGGTCGACTGCTGTTGTCGGCGGTACCATTCCTCGCTGGCTTCGCAAGCTGAGTTGTAGGCACCGTGGGTTTTTGTCCTTTCACCTGTTTCGTCTTTGACAGAATGCGTTGTAGCTCCCCTGCCAAATCATTTACCTCTTGCATCGTGGGTTGGGAGCTGCGGTAGTTGGGATCGCTGGCGAAGCCTCCCTGGAACAAAAATACTGTTTGGTCATACACTCAACTTATTGTAATTCATTTTGAGCCAAGAAGGCCAAAGGCAAAGCATAGAGTCATCCATCTTTCAAATAGTACGAAATGGACTACCAGGCAAAAAAAAGATCCAGTTGCCAGTAAAGTTTGCCAGTGGATTAATAGGCTACTTATGTGACTACCTTTGCTCGACTCCAAGCGACACCACTTTGATCCTCTATCGATGACCTTCGCGTCGAGCCACTGTTGTGAATGAGTATTACCACCCCGATCACGCAGCCCGTCAACAAGGTGAAACCCAGAATAGCGGAAAGTCGTCGAGTATCCATGTTTTTCTTCGCAATCTCTAAAGAAATCTTTGATCCTTCTTATTCCTATATCCGTCGACACAAAAGTTTACCAGTAGTCGTCAATAGTATAATGTACTTTTGTATATTCCTAGGATTTCCGGTGGCCAAAAAAATATGGGACGGAGACACGGCTGCTGTTGACACTAGTGATAAAAATCTCAATTCGCCCACTCTCAGCTCACCAATATATCACACACGCGACACGGCAAATTTAGAGAGAACCTTATCGAGTATACGACTTTGCAGAAACGGGCTCTCCAGGAAAATACCACTTCACACGTTTAACAACACTCATATCTAAAACATTTTACTGACTGTTTGAAAAAATAAACGGTCGAGTCAAACGCCCTTCCAATGATTGTAGAGTTGTCGTGTAAATTTCATTAGATTTGTCACAAACAAGTTTCTCCACTATTCTACCGCATTTTCATTTTGACTCGCTTTAAATAAATATATGTATATATATGAACTCAGGGCACATGCGTTTTCGATCATCACAAGCTATAAAAGTGGAGTCGTTGAGAGAGTTCTCTTAAATTAAATCCTGACATTTACTTCCGATAACGGTAATAATTCATCCTCTTTTATTTGCTCCGTGGGAAAATGTATGGAGTGCTCAGAGTTTCTCTCGTTTATGCCCGTCTCAGTTTTTGTTCCACTTGTTTATTTCTCTCTGGAATAAGTACCCCTTTTTTACAGTAGGACATGGAGTGATCGCTCTAGATTCCGGGCTTTTTTTGGCAGAGAGTCAATAACTGTGTTTTTGGAGGAAGCAGAAAAAAACATTGGGACACTTGTGAGAAAGCAACAAATAGGAAGAGGGAGAAAAAAAACAGACAACTTTGTTCCTTCCTCTTTCTTTGTCTCTAAACAGGACTAAATGTTATAGTTGTAGTACAGGCTTTGTCGAGGAAGACAAACGTTTGCAAGAGACGGAGCATCAGTTTGCGAAAATGGCGATGGAGGTTGATTCCATGATATATTGCCGGCTTGATAAAAGTACAGAGTTATATTTTAGCGAGGGACCATTGCCGATTTTTGCGAGTCTAGATGATTGCAGAAACTTATAGAAACACTGAAAAACTATTTTCCCTTTCTAATTGATATTTGCACGCTCATATTAAAAAGATGTCTTTACCTAGATTAGATACCACCTTTGCTAACGGGAAATTGACGCACAAACACATCCGCAAAATCTCATTCTCACATTTACTAACAACAACGTTTCGTAATACACCTCTCACATTACGAATTGAGACGTTGGTACACTCCAATATATTGACTATGGCAACGACCTTTCATGGTGAAAAACAAAGATAACGCTAAAACACATTAGCACTTATCGTTAACTTTCCAGAGAACTGTAGCGCAGACACTTTTTGTCACACATTTCTCCCAGCGAAATAAAAACGTCTGCAGATGCTCAAGGGGCCACCCTAATTGCTAAAAGGAGCTGTTTCTTTTATATCAAGAAAATAATAAGCACTCTTACAAAACAAACTGTGACTTGAGACGATGAAACCCAACTTTTCTCTAATTAAGGGATGGCAGAGCTGAACTATATTGCACACGTAACCTGCCTGCTACTCTCTCAACCAGTTTTGACAGGAAAATGAGGAAAAACTTTGTCATTTGTGTAATTGCAAATTTATTCCTCACAGGATTCCTTCCTTCTTTTTCGTCAACTGACTCAAACCAAGGAGGTAGATCTCCGACGTAGTAATAATACTCACTGCTCAATGTGACTCGGAATTACGGGGACACTATATTTGTATGTTACTCGGACGCCGTGTCATGTGCCCTGCCAAATTTTCATTCTCAGGGGAAGATTATGAGAAGAAAGGGTGTCAGACGTGAGAGACAGTTATCTCATAGGAAAGAGTTCTCTGCACGTTACGTAAAGTCATGGTGAGGGTTTGCTCTGTAAAACAAAGTAATGAGTGAAATGAGTGTGAGTACACTTAAGGCAGAGTGTGCATATCCTTCACAAAAACAGGAGTATTTTATGAATTTCTCAGTTGCTCACCCTTTAGGAGAGACACACCTCGTAATTCTCTACGTTTATTGTGTGATAAATGTTGAGAGAGTTTGAGGTAAAAATAGTACAAATGATCTTAATATTATGTACCTATGTTGAAAAAACGCTAAAAACATGATGCGCTTTACAAAAAAGGAGTTACGTATAAAGTAGAGTGACAATGGGACGTTTTTTTCCGTAGGCATTCAAAATGTGGGTATTGTATGCAATATTATGCATATATGCAACTGTGTGCAAGAACCATGAACTTTGTTGTAAAAAAGCGTGTGTTTACGCATAAAGATGAGAGAGGGGCATGTAATCGTGTAGCGCGTCTTGCTGTCATTTTCGGGAAAGAGAGGCACAGTTATTAGGAGACTGAAAGGAATATGCGTATCGTATGACTAAAAGGATAAACGGATACTACTTATAAAAATGCATGAGATGTCTGTCCGTTTATCCGTCCGGCCGACCGTCCGTCCGTACGATACAAATGGATTAGCTCAGCCCTTGACACCAACGGGAACGGGGTAAAATAAGACGACAATTTTTTTACAGTAACATGTAGCGAGTGATACATCAAATTAAAACTACTAACATTTGTATCACGAATATAATAAGGTTTTGATTTTCGAACAACTCGGGCTCGAGAATCAGCCTTTCAGTCTCCTCAGTACACAGGTTTGTCAGCTTTTATTAGACTCTGTGAATATTCCTTTGAATTCAATTGCCAGCTGACGACACACGACAGCTTCTCTCTGTTACGAGAAAAGTTAAGTGCCTGTGAAAAAAATGTTTAAGAGATGAACAAATGGAATAATATGCTTTTGTTGACAATTGTTTTTATCTTGAGCACACAAACAAAGCAAAGGAACAGGGAGTTTTAGGCCTGGTTTCGCAGAAAAAACTGTACAATACCTATGTACCTATGTTCATCGTAATGAAATGGGAAAACTTGGTTTTATCATCCTCAGTTGAAGATTTATTTTTTGGGATGCCTTTTCATACTGATTTCCTGCACCAGTGTAAAATGAGCATGTGGTTCCGCTTGTAATTTGGACTTGTTCGGGAGACGTCAAATAACACGAAACTCTGGTCGTTTTGTTCTCGCGAATTGCACTGTAATTTCGTGCGATGTGAGGTCCTCCAAATTTGTGTGCCAGTATGAACAAAATAACTTCAGGATTTTTTCAGAGTATGTTCGTATTTGGCCTTGCTTCGTGATATGGTCTTGAATCACTGCAATGTAGGCTATTCAATTAGATTTACACTGAGTTCAAACTTGAAAATTAATGCGTCATTTTCTGTTTGAAGATTTATGCATTAACTAATTGTAAATGCATTGATTGTTTTTGACATGTACCGAAGCTCTCACAGAAATGTGACTTCATCGTAAAAATCACAGCTTAATTGACATTGGTTTCATCGTGTTTTAGTAGCAAGCTCTTCGTTACACTCATTAAAAAGTGCTTTGGAGGACTCACTACTAAATGTAAAAATGATTAGTGAAGAGTAAATTCGTAATCTACTCAAAAGCGGAGAAAATTAATTTAAAGTTAACAACGAGAGAAAACCTCAAATATAATTGGTTTCGATTTGGGACTAATGTAAAAAATTGTGTACTTTTCAGCAAATGCTGGCAAATTTCACGACAGAGCTGGCACATTTAATTAATGAAGAATCATAAATGGAAAAGGTTCAACTCGGCAGGATTAACTGGGTATTAACTATAAACATTAGACATACACTTATCTTCCAGATTTTGGAGTAAGAAATAGCTTCCTACGAGTCAATTCCCAACGTGCCGAGACTGAGAGATTCACTGAAACTAAACCTGTTGTTATAATAATGTAGGTTTCTGTACAAAAGTTGACCAATTTTTTTTAGCAAAATCGTACACCATATGTCACTATAGTCTTTTGTATTTGAGATGGTCGAGGAAGTATGTTCCCTGTTTATATATATATCTAGATACATAGCGTTGTTTGCTCATGTTGTACGCTATTGTGCGAGTGTTTGCGTGGGGGTTTTTGGTTGGGAGTTCATGGAAGCGTGAAAAACAACGGTTTCCTTTCCTCTTTACTGGATCTTTAGGTGCAGGTGTGAGTTACTTTACTCACAGTGCATGTGTGTCTAGAGACTCTCGAATTCTGCGGCCCGTGTAGCTCTCTCTAGAGAGCCTGGTTTTTGCGTATATCAAAAATGTCATGAGCAAAGGAAACGGTATAAAAACTCAAGAAACTTTTGAAGTATTTTATACGGCTCTCTCTCTTTAGATTCTCTTTTAAATGCAAGGAATTTTACTGATTTAAAAACCGCAATCGCTCCTCACAACGTATATGGTTCCTACGCTGCCCAGTGATTCTCAACAACAGAGCTTACACAAACACACAGGTGGACAGGAGAGAATTCCTGCATTGCCCCAAAATGGGATTACGTGACATTGCTCATTATTATTACACACTCTAAAGGATGACGTCAACATGGCAGCGACTTTTTCATGGGTGATGTAGTACGTTTTGCGGATGATGTGTGATGTTCTTCGTGGTTCCTCGCAATGTGCACTACCGTTTTGCATTCGGCCAAGTACGACCATATTTATTCGCGTGTTTCATCTCGTGGTTTTGGGGATGCAGACGAACCTACAATTTTGCAGTTGTCTGGGTCAGCAGTCTTGATTTCCGGAAATTAGTGCATCTATTAGTACCTCTGTAAAATTTAACATCAGTGTCAAAATAGACTGTTATGTAATGCGTAGACCTCTCCACGTTTTTATTTAGAAATGATGAGAAAACCGAAACTTTATTGTCTCGCTCTCTTTCCCATTGTATGTGTATGTATCAGGCGTTGTTGCAGTTATTATGTCATCTCTGCGCAGAAACCGCTTACCTGATCTGAATTGTGCAACTTCTGTTTTATTCATTATGCGATAAAAATAGCGAGGATAATCAACCAAATTCTCTAGATGTAGAAATTTACAAAATAAATTGGAATGCAGCTCCCTAGTTTAGTAATAATTTTAAACGATGAAATCCAAAGATGAGTCAAATGATTTTTAAAAAAATGTTTCTGGAGAAACGCGGTTGAATTTAATATGCCTGCTGGTGGATATCACAACACCCTCAATCTTTTCCAGATGTCACACTCCCCGGATTTCCCTCTTATGCGCAATGCAGACAAGGAAGGAGGAGGATTTGGACTCTCTGAATGCGGATTTGTTTTGCGATTTTATAATGCATCATGGTCAATTACACAATCGAAAACAATTGAATTTTGTGGATCACATAACAACAAATGTCCACATGTCACATTGAATTTTGGCTTGGTAACTGTACCCAGCCAGTTGCCATTGCCATGGCGGAAGATAATCTTTGCATATTCACATTGCAGTGAGATGGTGTGTTGTTGGTCGTGGGGACGGTGATAAAATGGGAGAGTACAACTTGAAGAGGAGGTAAAGGGGATTTATCGTTACTGTTATTGCATGAGCAAAACCATTGTGATGATGACCTGGAGTAAGATGTTTGAATGGAATGACGAGGAAAGCTAAAACTTAAAAACATGCTCATTCGAACTAGTCAGGATCAGGCTGATCTCGCTCTCTGTCGTGTATAACTTTATATACACAGTATAGATTTCAGCGTTTTCAGAGTGAATGAAAAAGATCACTCTGGAGCAGGCATGAAGTTGGTATGTGCTCCTTGGTGAAAGTGGTAGCAGGTGAAGCGGAAGCTTTGGAGGAAAGGAGGAAAAAAAGTTGCTCTTTGGAATTCCTCACTTAGCTCTCTATCTCCAGGAAAATGGACTCATTTTGAGGAATTTCAAGCATTCTCCTCCAGTTAAAGGCTCGTCCTTTCTCTCCTACTTTAGTTGTTACTTATTACTCGCGTACACACGTATGGACAATATTTATATACACGTGCATACATCCCAGAGAAAGTCGACGAGCAAAAGGAGAGAGTCGGAGGGAAAGTGTTTTTTCGTCAGCTCTTTAGGGATAGAAGATGAGGGAACTGTGCGTATAGAGTATAGGAAGAAAGTTTCCATGGAGGCTTTTTATTTCCTTATGTGTATTGGCGCATAACGAACAGTCGTTTTGAACTCTACGGGAGGGATTGAAAGTGGAGTAGGAGAGCAAGGATTGTACAACCAGTCCTGTTTGCCGTTTTCCACACTTTCTCTCTCCAGATCCTTTTGCGGAGTGAGAGAGAATTGCAGTTATACCATTGGAGAAACATAAAGGAAAACAATTGAGAGAGAAATCCAGAATTGTGAACCAGAGAGGCCATTTACAACAACGGAGTTTATACACACGACTTACAAGAGAGAGAAAGGATTTAGAAGGTGGATGGCAACGGAGCGTCATCATCATCTACTTAAAATTCTACTGCAACACAAACCTGCACTTTCGGCAAGCTCCAAGTCATGGACAAGAGAAGAGAGCACTTGTGAGTCGCTGTATCAGCATTATAAACACGATGTAGACACATTTAAGCCATGATGAACTGGTGTACGTTACAGTCATTAAAGAAGAAGTAACGATAAGAGGATTATGGATTTGGTTGCGGCTCTAACGGTAATGCGTTCGTAATAGACTGATGACACTCACAAAGGCAAGAGAGAGAAAAAAACGTAACAGCCCTTGAAAGGAGAATACCTCAACGCTAAACTCTTTACGAGACAACAAGCGCTCTCGACATTTGGTTAGAAATGTGAAAGCTGCTCTGCGACAAACATTCCGCTGCGATTCAATTCTCTCACTGCAAATAAATTGGATCATACAAGACCAGAAAGGAAACATGAAGAAAAATGCTTAGAACGCACACACGCACACTTCATTTTCGTTTTTTAACGCACCGAAACGCTGATCGTAGGTTTACTTTCGATAATTTACAGTTACATCATACAACGAAACGATATACAATATACATCTCAGGAAGAGTGTTCACTGCTGCTGCTTCCTCAACTTCATCGTTTGTTATGAAAGCAATATGACAACGCAAAGCAATACTATTCTCGAATGGTGTTAGTTGTGCAATCTGGAATTTTTTAGGAGTCCCATCGGGATTTCTTGGGTCGTAAAATTTTCGTTCCATCTTCATCGAGAGCCTCGTAGTACTCGCTGTGATCGTAGTGATAATTCAAATACGTCAAGTATCCGAGGCACAACGTGAAGCCCGCAACTCCAATAACCATTATAGTTTTATTCTGTGAAAATAGAGAGAGAGAAAAAACAAAAAAAAACAATGAATATTAGTTAAAGTTGAGCAGGGAAAAATTGTGAAAAATATATTATATAGAAAACTCATGAAAAAAAGCATTCGTCTCTTTTATGTGTACCGGTTTGGCATATAATTCAAAGTTGAGAGTCCTAAACACACTGCTCGTTTTCAAGGAGCGGATTCCCTCTCCAGGTTCGTAAGGCCTTTCCACAGGTTTCACACTCTCCGAACCCTTTGACTCTGGCGTTGGAGCTTTATTTGTGTTCGTTATTGTGGATCCAACGGGAGCGCCGCTCTTTTTCGCCAACGAATTCCCCATCTGCAAATATAGACAGGGAGATCAGAGACAACGCGTTCAAAAAGTTTACCGATTATACATAGAATAAAACGGTGAGGAGCAAAAAAGCGATAAAAATGTGATGTCATATTGAAGTGAAGATGGAGCAAAGTTTGCTATGTCGAGCTTCACTCGGAAAATATGAGTGACGAAAGAAATAAGTGAGGCTCAAAATTTGAGCTACATCATCCTAAACTAGTGTAGTAATACATACACTGCGCATAATAATACAGCTCTCTATCAAGCTATTATCCCAAAGTTCTCCTTAGTTTGATATGATTTACCATGGATTCATTAACACGCTATTTATATCAATGATAAATCAGAACTGTCCCTACCTAAGTACCTAGGCAACAATTAGTATTGATTCCTTTGTAAAATTAAAAGTAAACATATAAATGTAAATGTTCCGTGATTTTGACGACAAATTCCATTCATATGCAAAACCATTATAAAAATCACTGTTAAAGACTTCGATAAAGGCATTCCATTCACACGTTATTACATAAATTACATTTTGCGTATGCAAGTCTGTTCAATGTGACAGTAACCATTAACTTTTATGACTGTGAAAGATCTGAATACCTACAGCCTGAGCTTGATTTGACATCAACACTAGTGTAATCTTATAGCATCAATATACTTGTAACGTTATACATATAATACATATGTATACATGCTTTTTAATTTGACGAACACTACATAAATTGTGAACATCATAGTTGTGTGAATTTCACAGAGATTCGTGCTGTTATCTTGTTGTTTTGGCCGTCTATATCACATGTGTAGCAGATTTCCAGCCAGGCAAGTCTCAGGGAGTCGAGTACACGAAAAGCGTGGAGCTTACTTGCTTTTTGTGAAGATATCTCGACTGGAGTCATCACCAAAGGCGTCATGGCTTAGTTGGTTAAAGCGCCTGTCTAGTAAACAGGAGATCCCGAGTTCGAATCTCGGTGATGCCTCAAAACAAATTTTTTGTTCGATTGAACATTTTTTTGAAACAAGTGACAGCATGAAATGGTACGGAATACGGATAAGTGGGTGCGCGTATTGTGATGACTGGGTTTGTATTTATTTGCTGTTCTCTCATGAGATGAATTTGGTTTTTGACAAATGAAGCCTTTTTTCTCCAGTGGCTTGATAAAATGCCTTTCTCTCAAATTCCTCAATTTCCCTCAATTTTTCCTAAATTTGACTCAATTTTGATGTATTTCCCCATTTTTCTTAAATTTGCCCGAATTTTTCTATATTTTCATCATTTTTCTATTTTTCTAAATTTCCTTCAAATTTCTTAAATTTCTCTTTCCCTCAATTTTTCTCAAATCCCTTAAAGTTTGCTCAGTTTCCTTCGAATTTTCTAAATTGTAGTAGATTCAAAGTTTCACAAGAAAATTGCCACTGTATTTATTTATAATTTTAAAATATATTCATTGGATCATTGCATACCTATATGCTGTTAATAGTGTACATGATATACATATTATGTGGGTATGTATGTATTTAAAGGGTGTAAATACAATTAATCAACACTCGTACCGAGGACTCTTTAGTAAATACTTGATACTACTTTATTGAGATTTCCGTTTATAAAAAGTATTATGTATCAGTCTCAAATATTTGTGAATTCATTTAAGGTGTAAATGAAGACCTTCCAAAAAACATCGTAAGACATCTAAATCCTACTTAACAGAGAGCAAGTTTTGCACAAATCGTCTTGTTCTCCTTTCCGGTTTACCAATTCTAAATGAATATGTGAAGGATAGATGTGAATTAAAATGTAAGTGGGAACTAATGTGACGCTACCCAAACGACCAAATGACTAATAAGATTTAATCACTATTTTGTCCTCACCTGCAATCCTTGTGTGACCCTCGGCAGCTACACTGAACACTTGGTCGATCGTGGTGACCCCAACTTCAAATACGGTTGACGGCGACCTTTTATCAAAGTGCTACTAAAACACCGATATCAACTTTTGAAAAACGATTTTTTTTCACTCAGAATCCTTTGCCAAGTTTTAACTAAAAATCTCCATCAACCAGCTAGTGTGGTCCCTTGTTCTGTACCTTTAATTATTTTTTGAAAATCGATCAATAGCAATTACGATGATGCTATGGAGTAGCCACTGTTATGATTTATTTTCGACGGGTCGATTGCGAAATGTCAGAATTTAAACTCAATCATGCTCCACAAACAGTTTGTTCTCTAATGTTGACTTTCGAGGTTCTTACAGCGATGGTCACTCAACCACCCACACATTACATTCGTAGTTAAATCGTAAACAATGCTTTGCAACAAAATGCTTACTCCATTAGACTTGGAGATAAATTTAGAAAACCTGTGAGTAGCAGTAAAAAAAATTGCACATGTAGCAGAGACTGGATGAAAACAACACTCAAATACAGAGTAGTCCTTCCCGGCATTTCATTTGGATGATCTCAAGTGTTTGCACAATTCCCCTATCTCCTTTGTTCAGAAAGCGTTCAGCCAAGATGCCCACAAAATATTATGCGATTCAAAATCTTCAGGTTGCATTACGAACATTAGCTCATCTTTCATCACCTTTTCATTTAATGCACATGTTTCAAGTTAATCTGGACTCGGGAGTTTCACATTTTAAAAAAGATACAATTTTAAGACTAATACCCGAAAATATAACCGGCTACAATTTGTACATACTACAATGTTCGCGATATCGGTGGGATTTAATACTTTTAAATAAAAAAGGATTTTCTACGGCTACAATGCTGACTACTTAATACAATGTATGTATAGACTGAATTAAAAGCTACCTAATGGGGAATTTCACACAATAAAAATACTATTAATTAAAATACAATTAAGTTACCTACACTTCCCGGGAATGTAATTTAATACACATGTAATGTAATCTTCGACCCCCTTGTACAAATCAGACAGTAAGTTTGACCAACAATGAAATATCAAAGCGAGAAGAAGACATATAATTTTGAGCGTAGTTTGATTGTCTGAAAAGAGTTTGAAAGCTGTGCGTTTTGATTCTATAAAAGGAGGTGAATTTCTGAAACGAGTTTTCAATCTAATGTCTCAAAACTTTTGAGTTTCACCAAGTTTCCTAATTCCCAAAGCACCATACGTCCCATTTGCTGTAGATAAAGATGACTCGGACGTCGTCATCGTCGTTGATGGCTGAAAAGAACCGTATGGAGATGCCGACGGCTTGTTTTCATAGTAATTTGACCAACCGTCAGCATTGTCAATGTTCATGCCACCGTTTTGATACAACTTCCCTCCACTTTTCGAATTATTTTGGGACCCTACCACAGACACCTGAACGCAGTCAGGCACTTCAACAGTGTCTTTGAGTCTCCCCCTAAAGTCCCTTGGTGCTCTGAACAAGTTCTCAATTTGAGCCAACGTCTTTCCCTTTGTTTCCGGGATGATGAAGCCGAGCACCGAGTTGAGGACAGAAAAAAAGGCAAACAGACCAAAAGTGAAGGCTGGGCTCACGTGGTACATGAGGATCGGGAACATTTGCACAATGATGTACGACGCGATGGAGCCGAGGAGCGTGGTTGCGGAGCACAAATAGCTGCGAACGCTGATTCCAAAGATCTCACTCATCAGAATAAAAGGGATCGGGCTCGCGAAGGAAAAAGACGCAATGTACGCACACAAACAGACTAATGGTAGCCATGACAACGCTTCTCCGTCTGGGGTGGGGAAGGAAGGGTGACTCAATATTGTTTCGTTACTTCCCATCATCATGATTGTTTGACTAGAGTTTGACGGGGCGCTCATAATGTTTGGAGCAGAAGCTGATGTGTCAGTTGGCTCGTAGTTGTACAAGTAAATGGCGAGAACGATGTGAGAGAGAGCCATCAGAAAACCGGACACCTTGAGGAGAAATTTTCGGCCGACTCGATCCACGAGTGGGAGGGAAATGAAGAAGGCAATGATGTGGACACTGCCAACAATTGTGGGTCTCATGTCGTAATTACTGTGAGCAGAGCGAGGCACAGGTCCGCTCAAGGTGAGCCCGTGATTGAGTATCATTTTGAGGTAGTAGACGACCGCACTGACTCCAGAGAATTGCTGGAAGATCATGAGACAAAAGACCATCATTGCCCTGACGCGAATACTCCTTTCCTTCAAGAGAGAGATGAGTCCTTTCTTCTGTTCGTCGTCTGACGACGTGGAGAGCTCCTCGAGGGACTCGCGAATCTCATGAATTTCCTTGTAAATCCCTTGATCCTCGTCTTGGCTCGGAACGCCGGCCCTGTGACGGAGCGACTTGAGGCTGAGGAAGGCCAAGTCCTCTTGGTTTCTCTTAATGAGCCAGTGTGGTGACTCTGGGAGCCAGAGGGATGTCAAGACAAGCACGACAGGGAGGCTGATCATGAGCAGGGCGGTTATCTTCCAGTGAAGATTTGAGCCGATGGTGCACCCCAACAGGACGCCGACCGCCGACATTATCGGTGGGAGGTAGCCCAGCTTGCCGCGGTGTTTGGCACGAGCTGTTTCACTCACCTAGAGAGAACAACAGGAGTCAAAATAATAGTAATAATAACAGTAGTCATCAAGTCTATTGTATGTATACGCATTTCATATAATAGTATATACAATGCTCTCAATTCCAGAAATGTACAACTCATTTAATGGCATATCATAACCGTAACAGCTCATTTTATTTGACCGTCTCGTAGTATAGAAACTCCAACAGCGACTTTTCAGCACAACCTTTCTCTTCTGACACTGATTGTAAGAGGGCACGTAAATGTGTAATGAGTACCAATTCCTAAAAGGTACTTGTATTAATGGCTAACATGTCGGTGAGATTGAAAACGAAAGCATTATAATTGCAGCAGGGTGCGGAAACTGATCTTGTGCTTACGTAAACTGGAGCACACGCTCTCGCCAATCCAATGGCAAATCCTGTGCAGAAACGGCCCACCAAAATCATTCCCAAGTTGACTGCTGTGCCAATGATCAACCAGCCGAGGATAAAAGGTAGGGCAATTAGTGTGATGGTTTTCTTTCGACCCAAACTCTCCATAATTGGTCCGATGAGAAGAGTTCCAAAAAGGGAAGCCAGAGCAGGCATAGACGCTACACATTGAAACAAATATTTACAAAAAAAATAGGTCATATTTTGTTCCATTTGCCGTACACATTCGAGGCACATGAGTTGACTGATTTTAAATTTGATTTTGTGCGCAATGTTTGCCAACGACGTCATTGACATAAGAAGAGATTATTATGACAACTTTGAAGTGCGTTGTGACAATAATAAAATCGATACATAGTATCGCCCACTTGCTTACCGATCCATGAGATGTCAAGTTTTGTCAAGGGAATGTGTGAAGCCTCATCATTCTGAAGGGAGTAGATTGCACCGGATGTGTATGACTGAACGACTCCTGAGCACAAAAATGATAGCGCAGCGACTAGAGAGCAGTATAACTGAAACAGGCAAAAAGATTTTACAGCAATGTAATGGCAAACTTTGAATTTAGGTCAAATGCGGCTTTTTCATATTTCTTTTGAGCAGAAATTGCCTGACAATTTTCATGAAATTGAATTTCAACGAAAAAATTTGCCTTTGTATAAATCAGAACTATTATTTTTTACTAACTTCCATCCATGGATAGCCGGGCTTTCGTTCAGGAATTGCAAACCTCACGGACATCGGGAGAAATGATGATTTGGTCGGAGAAGCCGCTGCCATGATGTGGTCAGCGTATTAGTTTTTGGAGTTGTCAAAAAATTAAAAGTTTACATTTAGTCTGAAAGGTAAAACAAAAGCTAACAGTCGTCTGACTATCTTTTTATTTGGTTAGTAAAAAATTCATTCACACTGCTCCAGTGTCGGACGCTACATTCGACCTTTGTCGAAGCGACTAACTTTAAAGCTTTTAAAGCGGGTAGTTTACAAAATAATTAAAAGTTATGCCAAAGTTATTTTAAGAAATTACGTGTAAACTGTGAACTTTCACCGGTTTTTACTTATCATGAAATACAAGTGTGAGATCCAACAATGAGCTTTTACGACAATCGCGACAGGAAACCGGTGAAAAAATAAAATGTCCTTTGAGAAAAGTGACAAATGTGAAGTGGTATACAACTGCGGGGCAGTATGGAGATGAAAGCGAGATCAAATTGTTCTACATGTTCCATTTATGTAAATAACAAATTTCAAGCATTGATTTCATTCATTGTAAATGTACACAAGTTGCTACCTTAAATTTTTACCGTGGTAATAGCTTCCAAAAATTATGCTGCTACGTCGATTGAAACTTTTTTTAAAAAATACCTTTTGTTCGCCACCGCAAAGTGTTCATACAGTCCCATTTTTATTCATCCAGTCTCATCCATCAAGCATACCTGCTTTATTTACAGCAACTATGTGTATTAATTTCTCAAGACGTTTGTAAAACATAAAACCTTGTGGGGAGTTCCATTCGTCTGTAGAATGACGTTTTCCGATTCGACCATTCATTTTTTCATCCTTTTGCATTCACTATATTATGCAGACCTATTCACTAGAGGATGAATGGCTAAAGTAGCCTTCCCTCTGATTTGCATATTAACGATTACACAGACCTTTATCTCATGAGTTTCAAAATGAAATCCCCCCAACGACGGCGGAATTCTGCATCATGCTCACATCCAGGCTGATCCAAGTTTCCGGAGTGAAGAAAACATCTTTATCATTAGTGCATATATGGTGATGCAAATCTCAAAAAGTTTTTACAATGCTGCCCCAGCCATGTACTCGTGGACATTCTTATCAAGTCGTATCAAGTCAAAGGACCTTCGTCATTCCATCAGTCATGCCGCAGTTTTATACAGAGAGCCTAGTTTCGTGACTACAAAGTTAGTCCAATCTTTAACAAATCAATTGGCAGACTGTATGTATCCGATATTTCCCTTTCTTCATGAATTTCCCTGAGCTGACTACTTCCCTATACAACATGACGACTGATTGCTCTTTTCTCTAAAAAGAAATGAAACAAAGTCATCAAATACAGAAAACTTTTTCTGTTTCCATCTCCCTATCTCTGTGTCTCTACACAAACTAAAGACGATAGGTCAAAGTCCATGGAAATCGTAACTAGAGGAAACTTGACTTAAATAGTCAATTTAAGCAATGATGATACTGGACGATGATAACTGCCGAAAAGCGGAAGGATTACCTTTTAAAATGCTTTTCTCCACAAAAAGCCTCCATACGGATGCATCTAAAAATGTAGACTCATACTTTTACAACTTCTTTTATAGCCGTTGCTGACACAGCGTGAGAGCTATATAGATGTTACTAATGCACAATTTAGTCCATTCCAAGAGAGGAGAGAGAGAGTTTTGCATTTACATTGGAAAATCGGAAAGAACTCATCAATCTTGTTAATGGCTCTCTCCTCTCAACACACATAAGACGAGAGAGAGAGCAAAGAGCCATTTTTACGTTTCTCTTCTGGACTCATCCTTCTTCCTACAGGATTTTTTCAGTTTGTTACGCTTTTACGTTGTATGCATTTGCGTAAAAAGTATTCCGCTAGTGCCATGTCTGCTGCTGATGCTGGTTGAGAAAATGCAAATTTGTTTGCGACTGGTTTGTGAATTTTTTTTATGCTTTAGGTATACAAAATGAGGATGACGCTGTTGGCAGTTGGCATTTCCATGTTTCTCGTTACAAAACCAATACGCAATTTATACGCACTCATGAAAAACTTTATTTTCCTTTCGCATATGTCACCAAGACAGCACACATAAACATTTTCCCCGTTTTTCCGTCTAACATAAAAAACGTCATCATCGTCAGTCAACTCCTCCCAAAATATTGCCTGATTTTTCTCTGTGGAGCCACACATTTGTGACCAACAGCCGGAAATGTTGGTTTTCCATCGAGTTTTATTATTTTCACGTTTCCATTTTATCACGTTCTGGCACAGTCATACGCGTATGTCCAACTGAATGTGGGTGCATGTCTCTCAACCGGAATCGATGACCATCGGACTTCACTCATGATTCCAGTCATCATGAAATCCGATAAACACGATACAGTCTTCCAAAATAAAAATATGTACTTAGTACGCCTCTCAAGTGGCTCTTGTGCGTTGAGATTCAGCCTCAAGAGAGCAATGCTTCGAATGAGGAAAACCGGCGGCCAACTGATTTCTCAATTTTTCTGGACCATTGCATTTTTTACGAGTGGACGTAAATGACCTATACGTACAATATTACATGCTCGTATATCCGACGACTCATTAAATCAGCACAACTTTTTAGTGCTACTCATGAAAAAAACTCGTATAAAATCAGAACATTGTCCTCATTCTCATTCCAGACTCCCACAACTCAACCTAACTCTTTCCAATGCTAAGGAGCAGGCTATTTTGATTTTTTGATTGAAATACTTTCATAAAAAAACATGTTCCTCGTCCCTTTTCGCTGGGGGCATCTCGTCCCAATAACGGTACTCATTGTGGTGTGCCTCGTTGATGAGAATAAGTGGCAAGTCGGAGGGCGCACATGGCCACGCATCAAGAGCTACGGGAAGATTTATGCGAAGGACTCCCAGTTTAGGGAAAACTCCTCCACCACTGAGCTGAACAGTGGTAACTCAGTTTTGAGCGAAATAAATCCAAGTCCGTCTCCCAGATCTCTTTGGGGAGGTGGCACCAATGATAATGGGGCAAGGTTGAGCTCTCTGAAATGCAAACCTTCTTCTCACAACGAGAGCAGCAGTGGGTGGTGGACAGGTGATGAGAAGTCTTGTGTTGCTGGACCATTCTCCTTGAAGACGGATGTGAATGAGTCGGTCTACAATCAACTCTGTCCTTCACCCACTGGAAAGTAATTTCTTTTACAAAATACTAACGCAAAAAAACGGGAAATGAAAGAAAAACTGTTTTATAATGGAACCACTTATTTTTCCTCACTTGTTTCCACCGGAATGCTCGCTTTCTGATATTATACTTATACACCTTCATGCTTTATATAAAGCATGTAATATAAAGGGCTTGGCAGGCCACCGGAAATTGCATAAGAAGAAAGTAATGTCATCATAATATTGTCGAATGGAACAGGTTTTTTATATTGTGTTTTCTTTGACTTTTCGGTGAAGGTTCCCGGTTCGAGGAGCTTGCTCGTGGTTTGTCGTCTGTCACAATGGGAATCAATTCACTCTCAACAGATGTGACAGGAGTGGAGGAGACCACTTTGATGGCGCAACTGGGAAATGTGCAGAGTCAAATATCTCTTGCACCACTGATTTCGGTTTGATGAGAACTTTTTTCCTTCTTTTACAATTTTTTTTTCTCCACTCCATTCCCAAATGATGTGTGCCCTCTCAATCTACAAGGCTTGAGCTGTGTGTGCATGTATGTTTGCTACAAAAAACATTTATTTTTCCATCATCCTCATGTGTGTAGAGATGACGGAAGGACTCTCACTCCACCAACTTCTGGAACGAATAGTCCAATTTCTTTTTCGCCTAACAAACCTCACCTCATTTTCCCGTCGAGGGAGTAATGATCAATTAGCTGAGGCAAGTGGAGACCCCTCTTCTGGGCTGCAGTTGATAGACCATCGTTCCCAAGATCAAGTAGCCCCATTCCCACCGTCGAAACCAGACTCTTTGTTGGCAATCACCTTGTCATCGCCTCCTCCAGCGGTGGAAGGAGCAGTGGGCGAAGAAAAGGATTTGGAGGCTTTATGCTTGGGTTCATCATCTCCTCACGGGTTGCACGCTCATCCCAACCTTTGCTCCAAGTACATCCAGTGTGGCTCTCCTCCAGGAACATTTTTTCTCAAGAGTTGCGGTCCAGGAACGGTGTTCAACTCTGAGCTCCAGATTTGCGACTGGCCGGTCAATGTACCGCACTGCCAAGCGAATGCCCAGAGCTCCACCATCTCCGAAGGGAATCGCCTGAGACGCTCACCAGACGATGATGAGCCTCCTGTTGCGGATAATGACCGCGACGACATGGAGTGGGGCCCATTGCCAGAATTGATGACTCGGAATAAACGAACCGCGACTTTAGGAGATGTGTGCTCCGACAAGGAAAACTACATTCGTCCCGACCCAACCTCCTGTAGTAAATACCAGATTTGTGCCAACTCTCGTCTCGTCCCCATGACCTGTGGACAAGGAACCCTGTTCAACCCAATGACTTCCGTTTGCGACTTTCCGGATCAGGTGGACTGCACCAGTCGTCGAGCTGATTTCGGGACTTACGGCTGCGACAAGGGGGACTCGTACTCTGCTCCGCATCCTGAGGCTTGCAACAAGTTTGTCGAGTGTGACAACGGGGTGGTGGCCGTAAAAAGTTGTCCGCATGGAACGCTCTATGATCGGGAGTCATCCAAGTGTGAGCACGCCTTCAGGGTGAAGTGCAGAGGCCGCGTGTCGCTCGAGCATGACGTCGACGTCAACCACAGGAGAGCGAGGGAAGGCGAGGTGGAGGACAGCAGTAAAGTGGAGATCATCAAACGGGATTTGTCATACTACAGACACAGGCGGACGGGTAATAATAAACTGAACCTGGCTTGCGAATTCAATTACATTGCCCCACACCCGACTTCTTGCACCCGGTTCGTGGAGTGTGAGGATCGCAGAATATACATCAAAACTTGTGGGTGAGTCAATGATGACGAACATTCAGTGTGTACATGTCGTCAGGACGAGTACTAAAATGTTTATGAAAAAATATTTGTGCTATTGCATCATTTCTCCAGACCTGGAACAGCTTTCAACCCAGCTCTCGGCAAGTGCGATTGGCCTCACAAGATTCGAGAGGCGGACCCCGCAGACTGCACCAAGTTTCGGGTGTGTGGCCGCAGCAATTACGAAAGCCGCTCGTGTCCACCCAACCACCTCTTCCATCCCGGTCAAGGGAAGTGCATTAGTGGAACTTGGAGTCAGATTGAGCAGTGCTCATTCCAAGCTTCGACGACTACCACTTCCAGTCCTCCTGTGTATGTGACGCCAGCCTAAAAAAGATTTCTTTGGTGGCATCACTACTCCAATTTTAGCTTGCCTTTGTCTTCTACTAAAACAATCTGCTAAGTATAAATCTGCGTATCTGTAATGCGTCTACAACTTACCGGAGCTTGTTTCAGCAGCAAAACAAAATACATACATGGCTTCAAAGTCACTTTTCCGAGAGAGAGAAACAAAAAAACGCATAATCATAAGGACAAGAGCAAATTGAAGAGAAATCTAAGTGAGAGTCTGCTTTGTTTGCTGCTTCTCATTTTCGCATTACAAACAGCACACACTACCTTCTCACAAAGTACATTCACTCTACTCTTGTTTCACGTGCTAATCTTCTTTTTACTTTTCTACAAGGGAGTATAAACCGTTGAGGAATAATGAAAGGTTGTTTTCCATTTCTGCATATATATTTGTACAACTACTCCAAGTGCAGGGTAGAGGATGAGAGGAGGTCAATGTGAAATTCCACTTACGATATGAGTACCACTGCTAAAAAAAACTTGGGTAAAAAATAAAGGAACAAGTTGTTTGTGTTTCATCTGGAGAAGCAAAAAAAAACCTTTTAAGAAAATAGGGCTTTTCTCTCTCTCTCTCTTTCGTTGCTCCATCCTTCTAATCCAAGCTGCCAAATTTCATTACACATATTTGTTCACACAGAGACATCATAGTTCATATCGGCACTCATTATATTCCAAACAAATGCTGCTCACCATGAGAGAGAGAGAGTTTTACTTAAACTTTCTCCGTGGGTATGCCCTTTGCTCCTTTTTTCTTGACTTTACACGTAATATGCTTTCGCACAGTTATCCCCTCGCATCCATCCTTTCTCCCGTTTCCTAGTTCTGACACACACATTGTAGGAGAGTAAACAGTGGATAAAGTGGAGGACGTGTGTGCATCTCACATTAAAGCTCAAATTGTCTGACGGAAAAAAGTCAACAATGTCTTGCGTGAAAGCGGAGAGAGAGCGCGCAAAAATAATAAATAACTGACAGCCTTTCGCACAAACTCCATCCATTAATGACAACAGTTGTGTGCTTTTATGGAGTGCTATGGTCATGCACTACGGAAACCAGACTAGGAAAAAAGAGTTCACACACAAAGCCTAAACACAAAAAACTAAAAAGCAAAAAGAGTTGTACGTATATATAGCCTACTTTATAAGTGTCGGTATGTTTGTATGTATTTGCTTACGAGTATGGAGAAAGTTATTATCACCATTTTGAAGTTATTTGCCTGCTCCTTTGTTCCGTCAGCTTGATTACACTGGAACAATAAATCTTGTAGCTCACAAGAATGAAAAATTTTTGCCTCTTCCGCTCCTTTTCATCTTGTGCAAATATGCGTTATCCTCCTATTACTCCACTTTCATATTCATCCATTCAAAACAAAAGTTTGTCTTTGAAGAGCTTTATTAATTTCACCGTGTTTATACGTACACGAAGACTTCGCAGTTGAATTGTTTTGTGTAAATGAGGATGCAACCCTGACATCAAACATGAGTTTTGGTTAGTTCCAAGATTTCCGAACCTCTGGGACCACTTTACTGCTTACCTAATTAATCAAGTAGGTACTTTAAGTGCATAAACGCATCTTGGGGCACGGTGAGATCATTGAAAAAGCCGTTTTTGTTCTCATGCTAAATTCATTCTCGGTAATTGGATTGCATTAAACTTGCAAAGGGAGATTGATTTTTCATTATAACAATATGTGGGTAACCTTTCTTTCTGGATGAAAGTGGTGTAAAATGATTTCTCAGCGAGTAACCAACTTCGGAGCACCACACTGCATCAAAATATTTATGCTTGCAGATTTCTGGAAAAAGGACATAGTACAAGCGTGTTGTTTGCTTCTGAAGTACGCTACGAGAGGTGACAGTTGCCATGACGATGCTTCCGCAACATTCCTTCTTTCTCCGTATACGCTTATATCTCACATTCAAGGCTTAATCGTCGCTGTCTTTCATTGGGTTTTCTTTACAGCTGTCACAGGATTGGAGGAAGTGTGTGAACGACAATACGCACGTAAGATTAAAAATTTATTTGCAAAAGTGTTGTTACACTAGTATTCGGGACGAATAGAAAAAATGAATTCTCTCCGTCATAAAATTTGAAGGGAGTACTCCTTCTCATTGACTTTGAGAGACAGATTATAAAAGCAAGTGCGGAAAGTTGCCGTTTAAAACAGATTGAGTTGACAGCCTCGAAAAAATAAGTGAACATCTTACTCGTTTACAAACTCGGAGTCAAGCCGTTTTTGTAAGCAACCAATCTGAGATCGTCATGAAACGTTGAATGAAAACGTCAAGTTACATACTAGTATACAAAATCCGGTTTGAAATTGCTCGTGTTTGAGTGGCAGCGAGGTTGTGATCATGTCAGTTGGAAAATCGCACAAGGAGAGAAAATGCGGGATGTACTCGGCTTGGGGAAGTGTTCCGCTTGACAACTGTGTCACCGCGGTGACAGAAAATCTCGTCGTAAACATTGGCCCCTTGTCGGGAGCTAGTTCTAAGAAGAAGAGTGTGGAACGCGAGGACAGCGATGGGTTTCCGACGCGAGCTTTAGTGGGCACTGCTCATCTCGACACTTTCCTCATCCATGAGGTGAGCACTGAGCCGGGCAAGGAGTTCCAGAGCAAGTCAATCCACACCATTCATCTTCCAGCTGCACTACAAAATCGATGCATTATCTTACGGGTAACTGGAAAACAGTTTCAAAATTGTGTACAATATGCATTCTATAATAAGCTCATGTTTTCATGCAAATTACGAAAAGAGTAAAAAAATGTCGCATACATGCATTCAAGAGTGGAATAGCTAAATTGGTATCTATATGATCATGGATGTGGGCACTTTTCATTTCCATATATTGCAGGCAAAATGGATATCACTCCCGAAGCCCATTTGTGTCAAGCTGCTCGTGTTGTGTTCCAACTACGGCGTGTACTTTTACAACGAGTCGGGATCGAAACAAGTCTACAAGTTTGACTACGACGGGGAAGACTCAGACTTGACCAGATGCTGCCGGGCCATTGCCTCCACAAGAGCAAACATCCTTTTAGGTGATCATCCCACGACAAAATATGATTATCTACTGCACATCCTGTGATACTTGTCTTTATGAGAGACTTGGAAAGTCACAAAGAGCAGTTGATGCAAGTGAAATTTTAATGCCAGCTCAACATATTATTATGACCACCGTTATTTTTTTACGAAATGCAGGGAATGAGCGAGGAGAGCTGTATCTTTTTTCATACGATCCCCGGAAAGGGGCAGTGATGCCCTCGAAGGTTGTCAAGCTGTTGTCTGAGCCTGTTGCCGAAATGTGTGCGAGAAAAAATGGGCTGCTGGTTGTGGGCTCACCGACCGGAGCGGTGTCAGTATGGACGCTGTTTCAAGGCGAGGCGAAAAAGTCGACAGAATATATCCTCAGGTTATTCCTGCATATATATTCCTAAATAAAGGCATAAGGAGAGAAATATATAAAATATGCATTTTTTGCAAAATTCGCCGTTCTGAATATGATGACAGCAAGCCTGAAACCGTGACCAGCATCCAGTTGTGGTATCCTTACGCACTCGTCTCCTACGGGTCAGGCCTCCTTCGGATGTACAATTTAGTGGAGCGAGTGCTCACCGCCCAAGTTTCCGCTCATTCCCGCTGGATCTCCACAATGGACTTGTGTCCCTCAGCCAATTTGCTCATCACCCTGGCGGAGGACGATCAGGCGAGGATTTGGTCGTTGAGTCGGAGACAAAAAGAGGAACAACGATTGCCTGTTCGTTCAAAAATCCAATTCAAGCATACAAAATTCTGTAAAATATGGCAGTACCAAAATCACTCTCTCTTTTTACTCATGATGTTTTTATCGCGTTCCTCTACCTTAATCCCGACATTTCTTTCCATTAAGGTGCATTTTATATTTTAACATATTCATTTTTTTCCACAACCAAAATAAGGAAAACGACGACAAAAATATGAGAGAGGGATTTTCTTGCTGCGGTTTTTCCTTGTGCATCTTGTCACAAAAGCGCATTTTCATAATAAGTTCCATCACATCCTTGAGGCTCACCTTTGGATCGTTCTCTTTTGATTTGCAGATTAGGCTCCTGTCGACAATCCAAATTGATGACATGAATCTGATCGGCGGAAAATTCCTCAATGTTACTGGCACTGCCCTTGGTATCTGCAACTTGGGCAGCAAGGAGATCGCCGTGTATGCTGCGCATCATCATGAGGAACATGTCAAACGTTGAGAGACATTGAGAGGAAGTCAAAAAATTTACATACTTCCTCTCTCTCTCTTTTGGTCCAACTTTTTTCCTCGACAAGATGCCCATGATTTTAATTCATAAAATGTACCTACACTCGTGCATGTATGAATCTTTGATGTGAGAGTTTTCGAATGAGCGTCATTTTTCGGGAGTTTGAATGATGAAATAAAGTGGAGCACACAAGATTGTGGAGATTTGTATACAATTCTCTTTTTTCCAAAAGCATGTCCTGAATGCCCTATCATTTTTGTTTAATTAAATATTATGGAAATTTAAACCGGCAGATTTTGTCTTTTTTTCTAACCTTCCTCTTATCACTGTCTCAAGCGTATCCTGTTTATTTCTTTAGACTAGACTCGTTTTACGGCAAACGATGAGAATCCTCCGTTCTCAGTTCACTAGCTCGACTTGAAGCGGCGACATTTTCTATTTTTTGTAGACCTTTCGAATATTTTAAGTTTTGATTCTTGATTTTTTTGCGGTAGTGATACAACTCGCTGTGGTTGAATTTATTTAAGCTTTTTAGTTTTCTTTTTACGGAGATTTATTTTTTTATAGTGAAAATGTCTGCTGCTGATAATTCCATCCTCGCCAATTGCGAATATATGGCTCGTGCGCCGCAGGACTCACGAAGATACCTTTTTGGTAAGTGTAACTTATGTCGTCAAGAATCAATATCGAAATCATTTTTAAACCGTTTAGATTAGACCTGTTTGACAATTTCGATGTCAATTTCCTTTCCTTGAGTTTTAAAAATGTTGACAGTTTTTGCTTGTTTGTCCAGCCTTGGAATTGAAAGCCGGCAGTCGTACCGAGTACCTTTGGGATGCTTCCAAAGTGGATTACTTGAAGAAAGCCGAGGACGGTGAGATGGAGCCGATGAGACAAACTTTTGCTATTCGAAAGGTACATTTTTATATAAAATAAGTATTTTGGGTGATGAATATCAGTGAAGTGTACCAAGGTGAATGTATTTCCGCCTTTGCCGTCTCAAAGGCCATTTTGGGAGGAACGGCAAAGGAGAATGAAGCAAATGTGGTGCACGTCGAAGTCAATGATCCTGGCATGGACAAGGTGAGCTTCCCGTTGGTCCACTTGATGCAGGGCAGGGTACCCCAAGCCTCTGTTGACGTTACGTTTCCAGAGCTGCCTGACCTCAAGGTCAAGTTCACACTGGAGGGATCTGGACCGGTGCATCTTATCGGCTACCATTTTGTTGGTGAGACAAGTCAATCCCCTCGTATATTTAGTCATGATCGTATAAAACTCATTATATGCGACATATTGCATCCGTGACGTTGCTCTTCTAAAAAGGACCTCCATATTTTCTTTGTTTCACAGAGCGCCTTGGTGGCGATGACCCAGATTACGGGAGCGAAGCCGAGGAAGCCGATGAAGATGTGACTGAGGAAGAGATCATAGAGCTTGAGGTATCCATGAAAACAATTTTCACTAGCTTACCCTCAATCATTGATGTAGTGAAGATGTAAATTTTTATATCTTTACTAAATTTAACCTGAATTTTGGATGCTTTTGTAGAATCAAACAGGCCAGCCAGCCCGGATCAGTGTGAAACGTCGTCTCGGAGAGACGAACGGAGAGGAGAAATCAAAAAAGCTAAAGGTTGGTGCTGAGAAGGTGAGGCAATCACTCATTTACATGCCATGCTTCAACGATGCCTGTAGAAAAACTTGTAATACTTAAAAATGATAATAATTTGAATGTTTAGAATGGCAATGGTAATGGGGCAGCGATCGATGAAGAAATGAAAGAAGCAGAACCAGAGGCTTCCGTGGAGAAGTGAATGACCACAAAATCTACATTTTACTGTGTTTACTCCATATCTATATATCTACATTATTTACAAGTCTTCCTTGTTCTGCGCTAGTTGAAACAAAAATTCTACAGTTTTGAACACATCAATATATACCAGTTAAGCTTTACATTTGAGGATATTTTTTCGATTCTAACATGATGACCGTGTGTAACAATTTTGTATCAAAGAATTCGTGCCTAAAAGCAGTGGTGCTGCCGATGCCTGTTGTGTTTATATAAAAGAAGATACAACCGCATTTAACTATGAACGTTTTACCATCTACAATGAAATATATTAATAAAAAATGTTTAGAAATTTAGCATCTTGGTTGAGTATGTTCATATAGCATTTTTATGCCTTTAAGTATCTTCACGTGATGGTAGGATTTTCTCTGCAAGTTTGAATTTAACTAATTTATTAATTGCCCATATTATCACGATTTTTGTGTTATCACAACTAATTTATCATTTGCTCAAGTAATTTTCCCAACCTTGAGTTGTCTTTAATCAAAACTTTATTAACTTTCTTTGTTTGCTACACATTTTGCACCATTGGTTTCCCATATAATTTCATTTCGTTTCGACTCTAAAATAAATTCATGCACTCATTTGATTAGAATTTGACATTTGAGAGAGTCTTGAATAACTGTGGGAAGTTTTGGATTCTATATAGAAACACTAAAGTTATTAAACGACAAGATTTCGAACTATGCCAATTTTTTCAATCTCACATTCAACCACGTCTCCTTTCTAAAAAAAAAAGAAAACCAAAATTACAATTACTTACACTTCCACGATACTTCTGCATGAAAAGCAATTTAATTACGCAATTATCACAAAAATACCTTAAGAAAAAATGGTGGTTTGGCGAAAATACCGACCCCTGGAGGCGTTCCAGTTAAAATGATGTCACCAGGCAAAAGTGTTACACATCTAAAATTCATCATAACTTATTGTATTATCTAAATTAGAGTTTAAGTAAGATTAATTAAGGTAGTTAATTTCTGAGTGCTTACGAGGACAACATCTCAATGATATTCTCGACCCTGTGCACCAACTGGTTTGTGTTACTGTCTTGCTTCGTAACTCCGTTGACACGACACCTACATCATTAAAATGACATTTATTTATATAAAATTATCCGATTTACAATTGATAACCAAAAGGCACATAGTTAAGTAGACATACTTAAGTGGCAGTGATATGAACCAAACCTGTCATTAATCTCCTTGAATCTCGACCAAAATAAATCAGACCTATCCTGCTGCCATTTTCAGTTACCTTAGTAACTTCAGGATATCGGATGGATGCATTTGGTCCGACTATACAGCTTGAAAATTTGCTAAAGAAAATGGGTTCCTCTGGAACCGGGACGTTCTGCTCTTCACAGTGATCCTTGTAGTTCATCCCAACACAAATGACCTTGTCGCTTCCGCTAACTGGGGGAAGTAACTCTACCTCAGCCAAGGTGGGAGCATTAGAACTCAACTGGCTAGCTTTAAGCCTAGACATAGATCAAAATGAAGTAAGGTCAGCAATGCAACAAAAAATCCCATAACATTCAGCAATTAGTAAACATACGAATAGAAAAATGTAGAACACTCACGAGGAACTTTCGAAGATTTCAGGTCGCACCTTCAAGATATCAATTACCGTAGTTGGAAGTGTAGCATCTACTGCGCTCAGGTCGAGAATTTTGTCGTCAAACACCACCCCGACCTTTGGCTTACGAGCAGCATCTCCTTTGACGATATACTGAATAATACGCATTTTGATGGGTTTTATGCTGCAACAAAAACCGAAGCGGGAATTAACACAAGAGGACTTACAGATTGATAATTTAAATCATATAATTATAAATGAAAGTTATCTTTAACTACACCCCGGCTAAAAAATGTCACTTACGGCACCTCACAAATTTCAGCTTGCTTTAACCACAAGGTCTCGGATGGGAGCGTGGTGAGGATGGGTGGAGATCTCAATCAAAAGTAAGCTAAGAACAGGACAGCTCATACATGATATATACGAGGTATGCGATTGGGACACGAAATGAAACGTCAATAGCATTGATTTATGAATCGTGATAAGACATTTCATACAATGTTGCACGTTGTATAACACAAGCAGAGCAGATTAGCGTTAGCATCATCAGTACACGTGCATTATATTGCATATAGCAAGATATCTGGTATGACGGCACTTCATCATCGTCTATATCCTATACACATTTAATCGCCAGCAATGTCACGGCCAATCAAATAATATGACATATAAAAGTGCATGTTGTGGAAGCAACTAGTAACCACCGGTAGTATAGTTAAGTGTTATAAGTTAGTTCATGTTGGAAAACAGATAAAATGGCACATTTACACTATGGCGTGATTTCTAGTGTTAGGTAAGAGTAAATCATAAATACTGAGTTTTACCGCGCTCCAAAAAAATGTCAACGGATTAAAGTTTTCATTCAGTACATCTTTATCATTTGTCACCTCGAGAGAATGAGAGACCAGCAGTATTTATGTATGGCAATAAACAAGTCAAGTATTTCACGGGTCTTCTACATGGTTGAACTACATGACTTTTATTGATGTTTCAATTGAGACGACTATGTATCTCTCTCTCGCGACATAAATTACAATATGATCAATTCAACTGAAACCAGTTGTTGTGGAATTAGTCGAACGCGACAAGTCTAGAGTGGACATGGTAATTGCTATGAAAAAATTATATAGCACGTTTTTTTGAAGATTTAAAATTACAATTGACGATCAACGATGCTAGAAGTTTTTCTTTTTGTAAGTTGATAGATTATTGTTGTACGTGTAAATACGCATCTATATGAACAAAAGTAGGAGAGGTATGAGTGGCTGACCACGCACACCATCCTAGGTCAATCTACTTTGCTGGTGCGGCCTTCTTTTTTGGCTTTAGCATGGCGAGAAGAATGAGGCCTCCGACAACGGCGTACGTGGCTTTCGCAACCTATTTCGGAAGATAACAAAAATACATGACGTTCTGCGGTATTGAAATGTTCTCTAAAATGACAGGTATCTCATGACTAGTAAAGTTGTGGATATATGATATAAGATGACATACATTCGCTCTGCCGTTGATGGTCACCGCGTTAAATGTTCTAGCTAATCCTTTCAGTTCCGCCTCAGCCGCTTTGTCTTCTGCTCCCATTTTGAGAATAAGCTAAATGCAAAAAGAGAATAAAAAACCATGAGTGACTAAAAGCAGGGAAATCCATCCTCAAGCATACTCTTTACATAATAACACTGCAAGGTTAAAAGTATAGATTAGTTGTGAAACATGAAATGGATTTAAAGACATGTAACCCGTAAAAGTTTCCAATGAAACCGGGGGGCAAAGACAATCATGTGCGCTAAAATATAGATATACTAATCTAAATCTAGTATAAGACGCCTTTAATGCACGTGTGTACTGTACTCGTGACTACTATTCGTTTCAAATGCTTCTAATATCCACCTAACCAACTGCAATTAAAATTAGCCAACAAAGACTGTTGCCGGGGAAGAGTAGTTCGTAAAATACAAATGTGACAAGCATTTTCAACAAGTTTAGAAAAAATAAAAGTCTGCCCAGGCATTATGGCATTGTGAGCTTGAGAAGCGCAGACAAGTCGTATCATGACGAGTCGAAGTTGTGGAAAGTTCTCTGATCAGAGTCGTCTAGCAATTAATTATTTTTAATTAGTTTTCTAATTGTTAAGATCAGCTAAAATGATCCACTGTGTCGCTTCAAATCGTCGCAGGTTTTGTAAATAAATTAACAGTGGAACTACGTCGGTTTTGAGTCCAGTCAGCCTTTTTCTAACAGTATCCGCGGAATTAGGCAATGCCCATATATAATTAAGGCAAAAGTTAGCAATGCGGAAAATGCCGTAGTAAACATCAAGAAAATATCGCTGTCCATTTTCACCTAACTTAGCTCTCTTTCACTTCTTATGTTCTTTCTGAAATTCTTTTTGCTTGTAAGTATGATTTTTGTCACGTTTTGTAAGGTAAGGATAAAAGTATCATTAATCGGAACACGTCACTGCAACTGTATGGTGCAATCGGGCAGGTGTCCAAGAGAAACATGACGCGAATTGCAAAATTACAAAACAACCCTGACGATTGGACAGAACTGTGAGAACGCTCTGTATCCATCGTCTAACACAAATTCTAAATCGAACCAAAGTCCATCCTTTATCCTACCCTAAACTCCTCGAAAAAGAATCAACCAAAGTCATGTGCACTTTCGGCACTACAAAATACAAGTGCAACGTGACGCAAGCTTTGAGCTTCCGAACGAACCATTCTCCACACATTTGCTATTGACACAAATCATCATCACCATCTAGTCGCTTATTACGGAAGTTGCGTCCTAATCATTGCTTGTTGCTGCTATAATACAATATCAAAATGATCACGAGACTAGTAATTAACTTCCTCTCTCTGTATCTCATTCCGCAGATGATACAGAGGGTTGACGGTGTGTGCAACTGGCAAAATCGTATTAAAATGACATTACATAAGAACCTCTGCTACTAAATACGATGACCAATATGACGATCGGTTATCCATTAGCCCTTTCCTATACCTCAACCCATCAGCTGACTGCTTCCACCTCCAGAATTCCTAAATCTACCTTGTGCAATTAGCTACGCAAAGAATACTATTATTAACTTTCGACTACCGTATTTTCTATATTCTTCACACTACAAAACTTACCAATTACTAACAAGCTAATTATCGGATAACAATGGAAGCCGGTGCAGTTTTTAAAGTTTTTTTTCCCGACTGCTGTCTCAAAGCCAATATCAAAATTTGTCTCCCTTTTTGAAGTGATTAGTTTGCAAACAATGTACTCAACTCAATCAAACCAATTGTAATTAATTTCTAGCGTACCTGTAGGTGAAGAAAATTCACTGGAAGGTTAAAGTTCGACCAGCGACAACAACGTGTGCAAAATTTGAGTCAGCCGATAATGGAAAACACGAGAGAAATGATGGCTGAAAGAGTACTCGGAAAATGAACATGTAAAGGACAACAAGGATATTGCGTATCCCAAAATACATACATGTGCATGTGACACGCTGTATCTGCACACCCTATGCAGAATGTACATTCTCAAGTTGCCCCAAAGACAAAAATTCATGATTACAAGTCAGCCGCAGCCTTTGGTTTTATTATACTTTCACCATCTCGAAGTCATCGAGTTGTGTTTGGGACGCGAACGTGAAATCCGGATGAGGAACATAGATGAGTTCATTGCAATTTCCAAGTAAATTATGCAAAAGATGAGAATTGTTTGTCATTGTCGAAAGTTTTGTTTGCGTTTTGGTTAACTGCTTGTGGATTGCTGGATGGTGGCGTTGCAGGGAATCGTGGGACGAACCTTTGCGAGAGGAGTGATCATGCAGGTGCCTCAAATAGATACTTTTTTCGTCGACCTCAGTGGCACGGTTCATGTCGAGGATCAGCTCATCCCTGGGGCGGAAGATGGAGTGAACCGGTGAGTAACTGTCAAAATTATGAACTAATTTATAGTTGCTACATGGAGAGGGAAGTGTGGGTTTAATTAAAGTGTTCAATTTATTTCTTCAATGTTTTTGTCGTTTGTGGTGACACAGGTTGCGTCGACCAGGGAATAAGTTCAGGTTTGTCACAAACACGACAAAGCAGTCCAAGTCCACACTGGTCCAATCGTTGGTTAACATGGGTCTGGATGTCAAGGAACGTGAAGTCTACTCCAGTCTGAGTGCAACCCGGGATTATGTGATTCAATCAGGTATATGGCATTTAAGAGAGTCAAGGGTCGGTGACAATTTTAGTATGCATATTCAGGAGAAGAGTGTTAACCAATGAAGAACAAGTGTTTTAATAGTTTTCTGAATTTGTTAGGTCTGAGGCCTTATTTTATACTAACGGAGGACGCTCAACTGGAATTCAGAGATATTTGTACTGACGAACCTAACGCCGTGGTGGTCGGTTTAGCTCCGGAAAAATTTACGTATGAAATCATGAACACTGCCTTCAGGTATGCCACACGAATCTATCAAATAGCGTAAATCTAAGTCTGGCTTGATACGCATATTATGTTAACACATCGTTATTTGACTTTGTCACTGTAGAATTCTTGACAGCAACTCGGATGCTCAATTAGTAGCTACTCATCAGGGGCGATATTACAAGACGAAGGCTGGCCTAAATCTTGGACCTGGTGCGTATATTGCGGGATTAGAGTTTTCCACCGGAAAACCAGCAGTTTGTATTGGAAAGCCGAGTCAGAACTTTTTCGGGTCGCTTTTAAAGTCAATCGATAGCTCACCTGACACTGCTATTATGATTGGTGATGTAAGTTTAAAAAATATATGTGCGCTGCGGAAATAAGAGATTATGCCGTAGAACTTTACTTCAAGAGAGGTTAAAATTGAGTATTATTCGATCTAGGACGTACGAGATGACGTTATAGGCGCTCTTAAGATGGGAATGTCTGCTTGCTTAGTAAAGACTGGAAAGTACAGACCTGGAGATGAGGACACTCTGTTCGTCCCACCTGGCGAAACGGAGAGTGTTCCCGTGAAGCAGCGAGCTTTGGTCGTGAACTCTCTGATTGATGTTGCAAATCGTTTCTATCCGCAACAACAGTAGGGATGAAAATCAGGATGGACAAGCAAGACAACCATTTCAAATCACAACCGCAAGTATTATAGTATCGCTTTATTTCACATTGAAATTTACAAATGAAGTAGTGCCGGACAGTTTATACACGATCTGAATTTTTAGTTTCGTCCGAGATTATCACATTTATGTAGAGAAGAAGAATCCCAAAGTACTACTCCAATCAACTCGTTTTTTTGTCGCGTCAGCACTAATACTGAATAGTACAAAGAATCCTAGGTTTATTTACAGTAGATTTATAACGAGCTGCTGTTACGCTCGTCATTTAAATGCGTGATTTGCGTGCGTTACTTTACTAAATGTCTTTCGCTATTCTCGTGGGTTTCAACGACAAGATTTGGCTTCAGAGCTATGTAACAACATGGTTTTCGTATGGATTGATGTGTATCACATTTTTGTTAAACTGTTTGGAAACTGTAGATCTGTGAATTTTAAAATTTGAAGCCTTCTACGCTAGCTGTTTGAACTTTTAAAACCATTTGTAAACTTGATATTCTGTTTATACATGTACTGCAGATTTTTAATATTCAGTGGTTCAATCTCTAAACACCAAAAATGACAAATGAATTCCTACCAAGTTAATAGCTTTGACAACAATTTACAAATCGTCGTTTCAAATGTGTTTTGCGAGTTATTTGTGTTGCCCATAGATGATAGAGTTAAACGCACGCAAAACTTTGGGTTTTCTTTTTGTATTACATTTTACGAAACGAAACCATGAGATGTGATATCAACTGCTTGATGAAAATATAAATAATTATCAATTACACAAAATAATATAAGATTGCTTTCGTATAACACAGGAACAAATAGCTAAAATAACAATTATCTTTGAGCAATCCTCTGCAAGCAGCTTACTCACATTTTGTTTCTAAACGAAATACAAATAATAATATGAAATTGCGACGAGCCGTTTCCAGAACGGGATTTGCAGAGTACCATTTGAATATACGAACCATCACTATTTTAATTCTCCAACTCTTTCATTTGGATCCACTCGCTTTTTATAAAGACTGAAGACTCCCAGCGATTGCATTTGTCATAAATAATAAGGATAACTTTTTGTCGTTATCTCAATTGGCATCTTGGAGAAGTTCTCTCGGATTTGAATCATTTTTTAATTTGAAAAGGCACGAGCGTGTTTTACTCTCCAATTTTAGACGTCATCGAGACCCTTTCTTTTGCACCATCGAAATCCATGTCAATAACCTTTCTCCAACGTCTACAAATATTAAAATGGTCATTTCGTCAACGTGTGAGCAGTGAACGTTTCCGTGTTTACTCAAGTCGGCAATGCGCACCTCCCAATCTTTTTCGGTTAACTCGTAATTTGAGCGTTTTTCTATATTCTACATGTATATCCGTTATACAGGAATAACTTAGTACGATTTTTACACAGTGAGACAAATAGGGATGAACCTTAGTATTCGATAGTATTCTCTCTCTGTTTCACGTTTTCGGATCTGAACTTAATACTGTATTGTGAGAGAGATATAATAACACATTTGTATAGCGCTTGTTTAATTCTCTAAGAAAATCATTAATAGCCAACTCTGGCAGCCGTCTCCTGAAGGAATATCCCGTTTGGCGACAGCTCCTCCAATGGCGTTGGCGTCAACGTCACAGGGACAGTGATGTCCGAGCCGCTTGGACTCAGAGGCGGCGAAGATCTCACCGATCCTGACACGGAGGAACTAGCCGAGGTCGGAACACGACTGTCCACCTCAGGGGACCGTGTCATGATTCGGACAAGATTCTTGTGAACTGTCACCCGGACGGAGGGCTGGAACCATAACTCTCCATCACAATTCCAGACACTGTGTGCCTTCGTCTTTTCTCTGGCGTCACACCCGCACCCAGGAAAGGACACGTCGCTGTCCCTGTCCGGACTGCTGGTGCAGTCATCAACCACTTTGCCGTTATGGGTTGGAGAGCCTCTTCCATTCCCTCCACTCCCACAGCATTGGACCGGGGTGAAGATGAATTCGTCCACTTTGTACCGTTCCACAAAGGGCAAGGCAAACTGGAAGTTCATGAACCAAACCATATTTCACATGATCGCCTCAGTCATAACTCTTTTCTTGAGTCTGCATCATTCATACAAATCCATCTACACAACTCTATATAGAACTGTCATTTTTGCAAAGACTTTCACTTTGCCAAAAAAAAAACATGCGTCAGTTATGCGTAACGCAGTGAAAGGTGAAAGGGAACAAGATTGTGCTTACAGCTCTCCGACTGTCGCCAGCGGTTCGCAAAAGATACTGAAGATGCTTGAGCCGAGATGCGCTCCTGATTAGTATCAAATCAATATGCCCATCAGCGAGATGAGCAAACGGGGCCATTCCAAGTGGGGACAGTGCGCAACGGCAACTCACGTTTGCTCCAGATATCCCAAGGAATCGACCTTCCACCCGCTTCCACTCGCCATTTCCCGACCGATTCCCTGAATTGTTGCAGTCATCACAAGTGTTCCCACCTACACACTGTGTCGGTATTTTTCGGCTGTCATCCACACACACTCTCATATCCACACTCCCTTCGTACGTTGCGTGAGCCATGTATTTGCGAAAGCCTGCGAAACAGAGAGTCAGCAGACAGAAATTCAGAATGAGCAACACAACACAACACAGTAGACGAAGCTCAGTGAGCTTGTAGACACGCATTCAATTGCGACATCAAAAACGAGCGACGGGAAGAAGATCATTTTTCATCTCTCTTTCTCTTCCTCCCTGCCAAAAATAATATGGCCTTCTCCTAATAGATTAAAGGTTGAGCTCAAAATAATATTCTCTAAATATTACCTGCCACGTCGTATCTCTTTGGTCCCATCCATCGCAACTTTTCCGAGTAGACCATTGTGTCAGCCAAGTGGCCGTATGACATTTGCCCCACGATGAATCTGCTAATCCCCGAATGATTATGAATGGCAGCGACGTCAAGCGGGGCTGCACTCCCTAGGAGGATGTGGAGAATAGCTGTTTCAGGATCGTCTGTCCCGTGGAGGGTGTAAGCCAAGGCGTTGCTTGAGCCCGCCGGTATCACAGCGACAGGGACTGAGGCAGCTTGCAAATCCCCTTCGTCGATTGCTTTCGATGAGGGGAAGCCCCTTGTCAGCAGTCCCGTTACCTGAGTTCCCAAGTCACCCCAGGATGACAAAAAATGGATGGAAACTGCGTTAAATCTTACATTACGACACTACAATGGATGTCTTAAGAGGATTAGTATGACTTGCGAACAAAAAAAGAATTTCCTTTTCTTACCACTTCGCAAATGGTTCCATCCCCGCCCACCCCAACGACGACGTCATACTCGCCAATCTTCTCGTCACTCATCGCGGCGAGCGCCTCAGTAGCGTGATTTCTCCGCTGCGTGTTGATCACAGTGTATTTGCATGAGCAGAGCTGGAGCAAGGGTTTCACTTGCCTCTCAAAGATTGACACACCCTTACGTTTCCCACCGTAAGGGTTGACAAAGAAGAGGAGGCTCTTTGGTCTGTGAATCATGCCTGGAAACGAAGTAAAATATGGGATTGTCAAGGAAAGCCATTGCAATGTCACGCATCTACTTTGCGACGACGTCATTCCACCAGCTTTCACTTTGCTAGTCCGTATTAAATTTACATAAACTCACCATTCAAAGCTGTCGTAAGCGTGTGATGCCAATGATTTAGCACCGGGTAGTCGGAATGTGAGAGTCGAATGTAGGACCGAGTCCATTTTGCACTGTCTTTTACCCGCTGACTAAAGTGAATTGTGAGGTCTTGTCCAAAGCCTGGAGCGGCTTCAGAGCCTCCAGACGCTCCCTTACCGGAGGAGGTGAGGAAGCAGCACAAGTTTCTCCTCTTTTTCGTCTCCTTCCCGATGTTGTTGTTTTTGCATAGGAGCTCCACGCCGAGAATGTCCTGGAGTCTCACTTTCATCCACTCGGACATATCCTCCGCTCCTAGGAAACAATGCGAAATGAAATGTCTTTCATGTCGTATCAAAAGCTCTGACATTCACACTGAAGCTCTGCCTTTGTTTTTCATCCATGAAACCACTCGACAAACAGGGAGCTTCAAAAGAGGAGGATTTCCGCAAATTGTAATTTGACTGTTGTGTGTGAGGCAAACCACAGAAGAAGAAACGGTTGTCACCAACAACTCGTGCGGAAAATGACAAAATGACATTCATTTCTCAATACAAAGGCTTGTGAGTCCTCTCATTCTTTTTCGTACACAATATGAAAAGGCAGGGAGAAATATGACGCTCTCATAAAGCCAGAAAACCAAGAAGCCATTTGAAGAGAAAACTTTTTTTTTACTGAAGGATTTGTAGAAGTACACCCATTTGGTCGTATTAAAGAAAAAAATAGTTACGCGAGAGGAAAATGGTAAATATATTTATTATTGCGATATAAAGTGATCATCAAAATGATATAGGACAAGAGAGAGAAGAAAAAAATCCTGGCTTCTCCTACACAAGCTCTGTACCATCCTGATGATGATCATCGTTTCTCGTTGAGAGATTCTCTCCATTTTCCGCTCTGATTCCAACGGATTCGCAGAGAGTGGTATTATTGGTGTGTGCTTCCTCCGTTGCAAATCCTCGTCATTTCACCCACACTTGGCCAAGCGTAATATTCTCACTCTGTGAGACATATGGGAGTTGAGTTGGTGCGGTTTATAGAGAAAAAATGTCACGATATTGTATAGTTCGTAAAAACAAATACTCGGGCTTCTCTTTTTTCTCCCGATTCCCTTCTTCCTCCGTCGTCATTGCGTCACACAAAAGTCCTACTTTGCTCTAGGCTTTAATTCTCGCTCTGAGTGAAAACACCCCCGCTCACATCTTGGCTTTATTATTTCGTAGGAGCAATACACGACGAAATAGGTAAATCACTCGGAGTTTTCTCCATATTTACATAAGGTGATGACGCGTGTCTCGCAATAAGCTCGAAATTGCCTTTGCACACAATCTTTTTCCCATTTTACTCGCAAACCGAGTACAGCTCTTGTTCCATGTAGATTTTTGCAAGTTTTCACTTGAATTTACCTCCGAAGCTCATTCATATACTACATATCTGAGACGATTTCAACAGTTTAAACAGCGAACCGTAAATACATCCTCAGCTTAAAGTTCCTGAACCACCAGCATTCTCTCGGGTACATATCGTCATTGATACTCAAAATAATATGTATTTATAAATTTTCCAAAAAATATGAATTTAACAAAATCCGTCCGTACTTGTATAAAAATTCTGCCTGATATCTCCAATGGGAACTTCGTGTGTGTGTATTTTGTCAAATTCGTAGAAAGCTATCCCTTAATTTAATTTACTTCGAGCGTAGGCAGCAGCAATCCCTTTTTACTTGGCGAGGCCATAAATCTGGAGAAGAAATAAAGAATTTTTCTTCCCTCCGAAAAGTATATTTAGATGCATGAACTTTGACACTTTTGCGTCATCGCAAAACGTCAATATTTTCTCCGCGAGTCTCTGACCATTTTGAAATGCAGAATACCATCCAGCGGAGAATATTTTGCGAGGGTTCTTACGAAACTGCATAATGCAAACTCATGATGGGCTTTAATCAGTTTGGCTCACTAGTAGCTAGTGTGGCAAACGATGCATTTTGGGATTTCCGTCGATGCAGTTATCGTCCTGGGTTTACCACACGATGACAAGAGAACATGTAGTTTTTTTTTTCACAAAAAATACACAACGAGAGAGCGTGTAGCGTTGGTGGATGGTGATACCCGTGTATAATATGCTGTTTCAGGTGAATCTTCAAGGTTACTGAAAATTACTTTTTTGCTTATGGAATTCTTTTGCTTGGAAAGTGTTGATGGATGCTGGAAGCGAAAAAGTTGTGTGTTTCAATACACCTCTGTTGAAGAGTAAACTGGTTTCAGCATACGCTCACTTTTAGAAAAACCGTATGTATACATACAGACACCATAATATTAGCATTCTTTGAGTGTAATTCTCAGAATACGTTTTCTATTCAGTTTTGCAACTTTTTTGTACCTCTCTCTCTCTTTTTTGCTACATAATGGGAGAGGCGCACAACAATGCCCACGCTTCACACATTCCACGAAAATTCAGCGCAGAGAGAACTAGGGAAAAAAGTTTTTCGGAAGAAACTTTCTGTGGAGAGCTTGCATTTTTTCCACTCCCATTTTCTTCGGAGAGCACACCGAATTTACGTGCTAATTTATTTCGAATCTCACACATGTACAAACACTCTCACAGTCAAATTCAGATCACGCATAGGCACTCACCTCGTTTTTGCGGACACCATGTTAGCTGATGCTGGAACAAAAAGACCGAATGCGGAGAGTTCGATATCCGGAATGTATCCTTGAGGATGGCGTCGCTCTTTCCCATTGTTTCTCTCTCTCACTTGTTGCCACTGATAACACAACGACGACAAAGGCAGGGACGTGGTATGATGCTTTATTCCACTCCAGCTCAGCACCATTCACGAACAGGTCCACCACAATAAACGCATCCACTCGAAGAGCTGACCTCACACAAAGGACAACCTTTGCATCCAGCTTCAGGGTGTCCCACTATTCTGTAAGAGAAATACACCGAAATTGTAGCAGCACATCTCCACTCAGTTTTTTAACACTTTTTTTCATAGTGCACACCACACTAATGTCGGGGCACTTTGAGATTTCTACATTAGGGGTTTTCCCATCAAAAAGACAATCTTCAAACAAAATCGAATCCTTTTTTTCGAGCAACTCTTGTTTAAAAAACAAAATAGATAAAACTAGATGAAAGCAACTACTCTACAAAAAAAGTCAGAGTGCATTTGACCACAGAGCAAGAGGTTGAGAAGGTGTTGTAGGAGTGAGGCTTGAGAACTTTTCGCACGCTGCCAGCAAAACTTTGCTGTAAAATATCCACTCCACTCATTTTCGTGGCACAATGATGATAGCATGCAAAAAGTGCTCTCTTTCAGCCTGTCTCTCTCACTTTTCTGTATTCATTTTGTGCTAAAGTGACGTGACTCCATATAGCCCACATCTAGGTACTCTTGTACCATACCATTACTCCATTCACAAACTGCAAACTTGCAATCAACAGCTTTAAAAGCGTTCTGTGTAGCGTGAGCGATACGATATGATATGGCAAAAAAATATGAGTTGTGGAGCTCACTCACACACGCAACTAAATCTGATCATAAAAGGACTCTTAAGTGTATTCTCTGTGCGCGGAGGATTTTTTGATGATGATTATCAATGCAAATCATATATTACGGGGATGATCGTCCTGTTTTCGTGCAGAGAGAAATATGTAATCGTCCCTTCTTGTCACTGAAACATTTTCATTATCATTGCCCTCTAAAAAGATAGGGAAAAGGGCACCAATTCAATCACAAAGAAATTCACAGCGCATCATCTTCATTTAAAAAACGCGAGCCTCGCTGGTTTAAACAACATGCAAAATAATTTTTATGCTGAGACTAAGCCGTTTTACTTATCGGTCAGGAGAGAAAAGAAAGACAAGTTATGGATGCTCATGCTTGACCCAAGTCAAGCTGTAAAATATATGAACATGTGAAACATCTGAAGGTTTGTTTGAACCCACACACCACACACAACTCACCTCTTGCCTATGACAAGCTTTGCGTCGTCTGAGTAAAATGAATCCAGTTTTTTTACGAGAATGACTATGAGATTCATCCTCATTGCTGATGATGTGCAATACACACCTAATTCTCTTTTTTTTCTCCACTTGGCCAACATTTCCTGAAACAGGCTTGACGTGGTCATCGTCATCATGATGTGCACGAGTTGAAATGGGCAACAAAATATTATCACTCGGACTCAGAGGTATTATGCATTTTTCTGAGCAAGTAATCCAATAAGTATGCGCGGTTTCCTTTCGTTATCACCCTGCTTTTTGAAGCCTTATCGGAGCTTTGCACACGCACGCCCGCCGTTTCAAACGTGTATTGATGATGACTAATTCTCTGTGCTACATGCTTCCACCGACTCTCTCTCGACGTGTGTATAACAGGTGCGAGCACAATTAAAATGTGGTACACTGGTCGAATTGTGGGACAACACAAGACTTTTTATAGACATTTATCTTTTTCTGATATTGACAAGTGGTTATCTTCAGAGATAGAAGTGCATGCGACAACCTCCTCTCTCTCGGTGTGTGATAAGCCAGTTTAAATGCTAAAATGTCTCTCTGCTTGAATCAATGTAAATATTTGGAATTGTTGTCGATATACCTATCTCAACATGAATCATTTCATCAAGCTTCGCTCATTTTATTATTAATCATCACTTTTATAGCATCAAATCTCCTTTGCAGACCACAACAGTCTCCGCCGACGTATTACATTTTTTTCTCCCTCTCAAAAACACCGAACTGTGACAATTAATTATCTTCACAGCGAAATACAGAGAGTGGTCAACGTCAAAAGTAAGCTGCTGGTCAAAACCTGCCAATTAAAACGGTAGATGTATTCATCAAGTCTCTCCGCCAACCTATGTACGTCAGCAAAAACCTATTCAATTTTCTTAAAGGTAATGGTTCTCAACAGAAAAAAAGAGGTTCCGTATTTCTTTCCTCACACTCATTCAGTGGAGCTACTGATAAAAAAATCTTCACTCGACCAAAGATAAAATGAACTGTTGCTCAAAAAAATCGTTTTTACAGGTTCGTCTCCCTTGCAGGCCTCATGGTTAAGTACAGGTTATGTTTTCTCTCTAAATCGTCTTATATGCTTTGTTGCCATTAGTCACACAAGACAGCTTAAAAATTCGCTTACGAAAACTAACCAACGGCGTGTGTAAAGGAGAGTTACATCACATCTCTCACATGAGCTTAAGATGCAATGGCTGCACGAAGACTACGAAGCTCAGCAAAAACATAAGAAAATGGTGTACAATGCTTACCATTTACCATTTCCATTGTGTGCATTTGTGTGGTGTGTACAATATTGCCATCGTATCATGCGATGACTATAAAAATACATATTCATCTAATGGTGGCGAATAACCGCCCTAATGGTAATGAAGCAAACAGCAGCAAAAAATCTTACACAAGCTTGCATAATAAACCATGCCTTACCTACCAGTTTTTTTGCGACTCCTGTTATATATGCGAAGAAATGTGTCTTGTCGATATATTCTTTCCTTATGGTTGACACATTGTGTGCCCAAACAAGACTTGTGTACTCATGTCTTTTTTACCAAGTAATAGAAATCATCGCAACCCCCAAAAAGCAGGTGGAAACTACCTCAAATCTCCTTTCAGAAGTCAAATTTGTGAGGGGCTCTGCGGTGAAGTAGAATGTAAGTAAATTGTTAGTCTACTAAATGGCAAAGTCATATAGACAGCTGTATTATCTTCCCTCACTGCAGAAAAACGAGTTGGAGCGAATGCAATCCTAATGTGCGTGTCGCTATACCACGAATTTGTTAAAGAACAACAACATTACCGCAACAAGAATGGAGAGATGTCACCATCACACTTCAGAATTGGTTGGGGTACTTTTGATTATCTGTGATTTTTTTAATGAAGCAAGCTTAAAATGGGGAGTGTGAGTTTTTAAAGAAAGATTCTGATTTTCTTGAGACTTCACATTTTTCAAAGGCTCATTCAAAGTTTTTCAGTCAATTAAAACGCGCATGTTTTTCAGCGTCATAAGATTTGCGGAGTTTCGCAAATTTTGTTTCAAAGAAAGGCCAGCATTTTCTTACATATCCACCTCTCCCGTTGGCAGTTTGTAGGTAATTTGAGTGTGTTTCTTTTCACCAAAATGATGAGAAGGATGCTGATAAAGACATCAAAGGAGAGAAATTCCGCCGACAAATACATCCCTTGAGGAAACTCACAAGCCTTACATGGTGCTAAGATTATGCGCTTTGTTAAAAAAGCTTTTATCATTAGTCAGGAAAATGAAGGCAGATATCCAATTTTCGATAATGAGATTAGAGCCAGTCGTCTTCCTCTCTTTCCGAATATATTTTCTTTGAGGACTGTGTATGCAGGGTTTGTATCGATTTTTTTTTGCGTGGTTAGACGACGAGCATATACTTGTCCTGCTGTCGATGCGATGATCGTATTGAGAATTGTAGGTCGCTGCCATAATAAGCAGAAGAGAATATGTGTGTATGAATCGTAATTTTCAACGGTTGAAACCGTTTTGCTGAGTTTCATTTAGACTTCATTTTAGAAAATCCTTTTTTGTCGAACGGTTTATTTGCTGTGTTGAAAATCGTGTAAATGAATGAAACGCGATCAAGTGTGAGATTTTGTTTCTTTCCGCTTTGTCCTCATCTCTGTCAATAGCTGCGCGTAGACTTACAGTTTTCTACAACCGTTGTCCGTTGTCTACAGTTTTCATATCAACCAATTTGCATAAATTTGTCACCGCTGCTGTTTGCGAGCAAATATGTAAAAAAAATGAGAAAATTTTTCGATCAAAACTGCCCAAAGTGTGATCGACTATAATGTAGCGTAAATGTCTTGATTGCTCAAACTCGCCGTTTACTCGTAATTCTCAAATTTCGAAAGAAATCTGAGATGATTGCGTGTATTAAGTAAAAATCGGAATGAACGTGAGTGACGATTGATTGCTTTCATTGACGATGATAATAAGGAGAAAAAATGTAATAATATTTAGAAATTTGTGGCTTTTTGGTGCGTGACCCACTTACACGAGTCATTTAATTAGTCACAAAGATTCCTACTCACAGAGCTGTGTGGTCAATGACCTAGAAACATCTTGACAACATCATTGTAAAAACCTGTATTTAAGTATCCAAGTTGCACGTCTTTACAGCGAGAAAACTTAGGACAGAAATGAGAGAAAAATCAAGGGAACTCTGTGCAGCTGTCACACAGACAAACTTTGTGTGACGACTACAAATGAGAATGTAACATCCTCCACTTTCCCTCTGAGCTAAAATATTCTTTGCTCTAGCTTTCCTCTTAAAAACTCAAGTTTAAAACAAATAAATGAAACTCTAGATCTGTGTTAGGCTCACAGATCGATGTGCGAGCCTCAGAACAAAGAGAACAGATTTTTTGAGCCGACGAAAAAAAATATACTCCTTTATTGCACGAAGCGTTTTATGTCGTTATGACAATTCCGTGGTGACCCAGATAAAATGAGATTTTTACGTCTCATTTCCCTTTCATCTGGCGTCCTTTGTCTATTCATTCCGAGCATGACAATGCTTATTACAAAAAATTACATTGTCTTTCCAACAAAATCATCTCACTTTTTATACAAACTCGCCATTCCTCGTAATTCTGAGCGTCGTAATAAGCCCTGATTTTTACTTTCTTGAACAAGCATTTTTGTTTTAAAAAAATGTATATGAACGACAGTATAATATGCACAAGTTGAGTGACCACAACGACACCTCCTCCAATTGGGCTCTTTCGTCGCCAATTACTGAGATAAGGAAAAGTGACGTTGGACTGATTGCAAGCTGTTTCCACTTCCTGTAATGCGATCCACAATACTACCGTTTCCATTTGTGTAGGAAAATGAAATCAGTTTTTTTTTTCCTTCAATACTCATTTGAATTAATTTAATGTAACACTCGTGTACAAATGAAGAGTTACTTCTCCTTTTGCCTTCGTCACCATATTATGCTACATAATTTCTGCATGTCTCTCCCATTGTTCTTGTCTTAATTAGAACTTGTATAAAACCATAAAAACCCTTGTCATCTTCCGTCAACTGACAACATCGCTGGTGCGTTTGTCTCTGACGCAATATCAATCGACAGCAGTAAAAAAATCGTGCTGATTACATAGGAGCATCCTTAATTATAACCTAAACCCTGGGGGATGTTACATGTCCTCTTGGTGACGATACGATAGCAATTATACAATTTGTCTTGTGTGCACACTGCAGAAAAAAACGTTACAATCAACGTGAAAACCAAGTACAAAGAGAAAAATGGTTATCGAACTGTGAAATCTTGAGAAAGAAGCGATTGAGAGGTGTTTGTGGTCTTGATATGAGATACGGTGAGATATGATACGTGAACCACGATGACGAAGTCAATGCCATAATTAAGACTTCCTGTACCACGACAAATTACTGTGAACATACACCTTGTTCAGCGTTGTGATATCCTCAAGATATTTTACATCGAAGCTGTGAGTACTGAGTTTGTGTGTGCCACAGCGAGCTGGCGAGGCATAAATTCAGACACTCTTTTCATTTCACACTAATTGCAAAGTGGCTCCTGTTGTTGCCAAGGAGGAAGCTTAATATAGCGGTAAATGATTAATTCGGTAGCCGTTGCACAACGAGTCTATGTACTCACGTAACATGTAATAATAAGCATGTGTGTAGGCGTGTGGGGCGAGTGAACAAGAGTAAGTCTTCATAATAACACATGAATATTTGACACGGTGGTCTCTCTTTCTTTGGGTCTTGCTTTTTGTGATGTAAGGAAATGCGTAATAATAATATTGCAATTGTTGTTACCTAAATAATCTGCTGTAATCGATTGATTTTCTTATTGCATATATACTCTCCACTCCATAATTTTTTCAATCGAGTGATCGCGTGTGTATTCAATCGATCTACTACGCGACACTTCCTCTCCCTCTCTCGTAAGAAACATTATAAAAAGGATTTTAGGGCTGGTAACATGAGGGTCACCAGATGGGGAGGTGTTGAGATGTTATTTTTTCGTATATGTCATGTCCAAAATGGTCGCTTGGGAAAGGAAAATCTCCTTAATAAGAGAACTTATAGGGAGCAAGCAACATACAGAGTGTGTGGAAAAGTAGGTAAGTGAAATCAAACAGAGACGAGGAAAAAAACGGATCAATACAACTTGTGGTTTAGCATGCATACATACATATTGGGATTAATCAATAGTTGGCTTCCGATAGGTATATAGGGTGCAAGCCTATGTTCCATTCAATTGAATTGGCATTCTTCGCATTAATCAACTTCCATTCTATACTTTTATACAAAGACCCTCGGAGACACGCATATCACACCGTAGCCACATACTAAAAAGTCAAGGAAAAAAAACAAGATTTTTTTTTGTTTTCGCCTCCCCACTCTCCTTTTTGCGTGAATTTCTAATCCGTTTTACTAGATGGAACACTTTTTTTGTGTGATACGCATTGTTCCAATGAACTTGACTTTATTGGATGCCATATATAACTCTTCTTGTCAGGATTAAAAGACTTAGAAGTCAATGGCAAGGTTTTGATCCTTATCGAGAAAAAAGTGAAGAAAATACGGTTTAGCGTTAAGCATGAATGACGCCAATGAATTAAGTTATTTTTTTTCTTCTAAATAGCTCATCATATGGTGGTCAATGGTCAAGGTAGGTCATCTCTGCAATTTTCTTTTCCATTAATTCATTTTATACTTTATATTTTCCTCTCAAATGACTTTTTGATTTTTCAAAACAATTTTCTACGCTCACTTTCACTCTTTGGTCATTGTCAATTGTTGTACATGCAGACAATCCGCAATCCACACAATTTTGATTTCACTTCGTGTTCTCACAACGAAGGCACGTCCCTTCATCATCCTTTTGCGTGGGAGTATCCTATATGATTTTATTTTTGAGAGATAAAACAAAAAAAAACCTAAACGAGAAAACTCAAGGATTGATGTGTTTTTTTACATTTGAAAACGCAACCCAACCACCACCATCACCGCAAGAATGAGTAATAAATTCTTTTAGCATGTAAATGCAGGGTAAACCCTTTGTCTTCGTTGGAAATCTGGGGGGATATGCTTGTGGTTTCTCATTGTGTCAAAGGTGTCAGCAACAGACGAGCTGCAAACTTGAATGCTCACACGCTGCCTGCAGTTTGACTCTTGACAATTATAATATGCTGACCACTTTCATTCACGTGGCACTCATAATGGCGATGTGTTGTTTGTTCGTGTTGTCAGAAGGAAAATAATGACAAATGAGGTGTGTGAAACGAATTGTGCGAGCGAGAGCGCCACACTCTCCCATTATTCAGAATATATTTTTTAAAGAGAAAAAAAAATCTCAGAATAATTACAACCATTTTTACAGTATTATGTCCTATTTGTGACAGTATATACGGTCATATTAGAATCTGTATGAAGTTTACATGAAAAACTGCTCGTCACGCACGTATTTACGCTTTTAATTTCTTGAGAGCCATATTTTCCTCTCGTGTGCATTCTCAATTTCTGTGCCAAAACGTAATGGCTCATTTTCTGCAAAATGTATTTGTTCTTTGCTAATATTGAGGTGGTACTCAATACGAATGAGATGGAGTGAAGAAACATGTCCCACGAGAGAGGGAGCATTCTGAAGTCATTGTGTGCATATCGTCCTCCGCTCATTAGAGTAACGTCAACGTTTATTTTACAACGTGACATTTTGTTTGTTTACCTCAAAGTCCTCTCGAAATGACACGCGTTTCGAGGAGTAGTCAGATTGTTGTTTGTTTTGTGTTCTCCCTGGGAGTTCCCACGCTCATCACGCACTATTCCCTAAGTTGGCATTCCAATTAGTGAAGACATAACAGTTTTTAGTCATAATAATAATAATGATATGTAACGTGTTCAGAGAGATAAACACCGGAGGAGCATGACTTCATTTCTTTCTTGACTTTATGAAATTTCTTGTCTCCAATTTGACAACTCTTACCATTTTTTCATGAGCGAAGCATTTTTTTCATGATTCAATAAATAATGAATTACGATTCAGGATTGAGAATGAAATGTAAGAAAGTATGTTTTGTGAATGAATCGCAATAATTATTTTTCTTTAAGAAACTTTGCAAATTTGCCGCACTTGGCGACTTGCGGACGCGTCGATGAATCAAGCGATAAAGGTCTGTTTGTATCGTCAAAGATTTCACAAGTGACACATGTACGTCAAATGTCGTCAACTGATGATGAGTGAGATACATTTTTGATTTGTCTCTCAGAGAGAGAACACTAAAGCGTACGCTTTAATTATCGACTCTGCGACGACTCATGCAAATCTGTACATGGGTACGGAATGCATTTATCTTCAGTTTTAATGTCTCTAATCACAGTCTAATCAGGGATGACGAAACGGATTATAAACTGATTAGTCTAAAAAAATAAGTACAGAGACTAAGGTATTTTGTCTCGATTCGCTTCAATAGCAAATTCAGTTACATTATGGAAACTCATGAATACAAAAACCACATGCATTTATGTGAGGTGTAATGGGAGACCAGTTTGTTTTTGTACAGGCTAAAACGAGATCATCGTCGCCACCGATAATGACCGATTAAGGTATGCAAAAATCTGGAAAAAAATGAGAATATTGTGCATCTCAACTCGCATGACACAGTCATCACTTTTGTTTAGCCGAAGTGCAGTATGGCAGTCATCATCATCGTCAGCTCAAGGCCATTCGTAATGACTGATAATTTGTCTTGCTGACTCGAATTTTTTATGTTTCGTGAGCTATTACAAGATAATACGTGAGCAAACAAGTGCATGATATGCGTTTCTGTTACAAAGTCAAAAGTGAGTTGAGGCGCCCACACAATGAATTCGTGAGGATTTTTCATGCATCTAATTTTGTACATGAAAGTGTGATAATTTACTTTGAGCCACGTTTCAGGTATGGTAAAACATGTAAAAAAAATGTTTTACTTATGGTAGAATTTTAAGGATGGTATGCCATCAATATTACTTGCATCTTTGCCATGAGTGCTTCATAACCCTTGTAAAAGCACTCTTTTGTATTTTCAGGTTGAACTAAAAGTAAATCTTTTTTGCCCCTTTGTGTACAATACAAACAAAAATATCGTTTTCATGTGAAGCTCTCGCGCTGTTAAGACAACAACAATATCCCAACCTCTTGTATTGACTGTTATTCGATAACAGAAGATATTACCCAGCTCATCTTGTCAGGTCTGCTTAGCACTTTGGTGTGAATGAAAATGCATCTAGGCTGTGACTGACATATTTAACCCATGAGTATCCCCGCCACTAACCACCTCTTGAACAAGACAAATATTGCATAAGTAAAATTAAGGAGCAAGGGAGAAATGTGGTAGACAGGTACCTTTCATGCGAAAAGTGGGCTACCTGAAAATACGAAGGAATGAAAGAGCCCATATTTTTTTACCGGGCTGCTGCAGGCATTGGACGGATTGTGATTGTGAGTGAGAATCTACATAAAATGGTTGGCTTGTCAGTATGACAAAGGAATGAATGAAGGATGACATCGGTGAAATCCATTCAACTCTTTGAGTACGCCAAGAGAGGAGTGGAAGAGAGGCAGAGAAAGAGAGCCTTGTTGTTTATGTATTTGTTCCTGGTATTCATCATATTAGTCTCTCCTTCAAGTATCAAACATTCTCTATTTATACACAGACTTCAAAGCGTTACGGAGAAAAAATGGGAACGAATACGTTCTACAAGCGGGTCTACCCTAATGTGAAGCACCTGTCGAACCGAAGAAGTCAACGAGAAAACTAGAGCGTTTGCAAAAAGACACTTTTTCTCTTCGCAGAAAAATCTTGTTTCATATGCATTCTTTTTTAGATCACATAATATTTCATCGCCGCCACTTTTCCTATGTGGAACAATTGAATACATTGGTGGTGTGGAGAGATCGGATGTAGAAAGCTTGTGATTGAATAAAATATTTTGAGTGGTTCAGCATTTGCGGAAAGTAGCATCTCACATAATATCTGTATGAATATCTGTTAAAGCGACATTTTGGTTGATGTCATAAATTTATTGAGAAATACACAATTCAACTGATTTTCAGGGCTCCGTGAGAGATTTCAAATATGTGAGAGACGGCGTGGAAAACAGTATGCACATTGCACAGTTTATCATATCAGCTCGACGGAAAAAAGGTGGGAGAGTCTCTGGTGATTTGTGTCATTTGGATGGTGCTCCACTTTTCGAAATTCTCAAAAATAGGACTGTATAATTATATGCTTCACATTATACTTATTGACACGAGTATGCATATGTGAACATATAGATATGCACAGATGCACACATCACAACTTCTCTCTCCGACCGGGAACGAAAATGCTGTCAAATGAAGCTGTGAAGCTGAATGCAACTCTGGTGACGAAGCAACGGTGATAGTAGTGATATGAGAGCAAACGAGGTCTGCTTGCACTCTGTTGATAAAACGGATATTAGTTGGGCTTGTGTACAATTCGCGTGTGCATCCCAGAATATACCTTTCTTCTCATTGAAGAGGCTCACAATATGAGTTACAAATATAGATTAAGGTGACCATTTGTCCTCCAAAAATCAGGGACAAACCCATTGAAGATGCAGTTTTGTAGAGCTTCCCCCCAAAAAACCATATTGTTGCATTGTATCTTGTCCTTTTCTTCTGCACAAATTACCAACTTTCCAAATGTCTTCCATATAAAAACGGAATTCTAAATTATGAGTATTTTTCATTTTCTTGGGTGAGTATACACAAGCAACGAGATGTATAATGTGTAAACAAAGCTTGCAACATCAATTTTGCATGGATGCTGTGTTGTGAATACAAAATGAGAATTCCACAATAACCCTCTGTCTTTTAATAGAGTGATTTATTATGTGTTTACTGTGTGCGAGAGAGAAACTTATTTTTGTAGTGGATTTTTAATCAGCGAAGTACAACGACACGTAAATTCCTATTTTGCAAGCACATTTGTCGAACAAATGTATGCACATGTACGCATACATTTCGATTGCCCCGGTTTCCTTAGCTAAAAATTCACATTTATCTAATTGTCATTAGACTAAAGGGAGGAAGCACTCGCACAAAAAGGATTTTTCATTTTTTACCCATGCATTGTTGTTAGTGTTTAAAGTCTTTCACGAATGAAAGGCGAAATCCTTTCAATTCCTTCCAATTCCTTTCATTTCAGTGG